>LR544328.1:590939-603225 GCA_900536305.3 Caenorhabditis sp. 40 LS-2015
GGGGGACACTGCTCACTAGATGACCTTCGATGTTGGCAATCTAATGTTGGGCTTGGGGCGTTGGAGATACTACTGTTTCTTGCTTTGGCCTGTTCAAGTAGCTCAAGAACGTCGTCAGAAGCTCTGCAGGAAGCACCTCGGAAAGTGGGGTCTTTCTCTGAAAAGATGAAACTTAACATCTGAAGTCATCCCGTTATGAACTTACGTCTGGGTTGAGTTGGGACAACAGGGTACTAATTTGACCCATGGTGATCATGTTGATATCCCCGTTAACTCCATTGGAATCAGTAGATGGCTCTGACTTTGGGATGATTAATCCTGATCCGTTCAAGTTGAAAGGCATATCCTCTCCGAATCTATAAAAAAATATTGCGGACGTGTTCTGGAATAGTAGGTAATACCGCTTGCTCAACATCTCGGCCTGAGCTTCTTCTCTGTTGTGTTTCGTCTTCTTAGCGTGCCTGACTCGGCGGCATCTGGCGGCCAATTTGCGCATTGCCTCACGGAACTTGTCCCAGAAGTCTTCCTCATTCTCGAACTTGTCGTACAAGACCTTTCTGCATACGTCTGAAAACGTGAAAGGTTGAACTATGTTAGTCACAAATCTCCTTATTACGTTGAATGTAGCAGATTCCCTTAATGGGAAGGTTGGAGTAGTTCGAGTGGTTAAGACCGGCTACGGTGGTTTGAGACATTAGCCGTGGTCCGAAGACTCTCTTCTCAGCCAACTTCTTGCAGAGCTGGATCATGCACTCTCCAACTTCCATCTCTTCGTATTTCTTTCCCTGAATGATCTGTTGGATGATCTGTTGTTCAGAGACTGGACGGAAGGCTGGATCGGACATGGTAGCCTTTGGCACTGGGATCTCGAATTTAGAGATGTTCTCTTCGCTCAGGTCCTGGTTTCTGACGATCTTGACAATATCGTCATTGACTGGCTTCTGAAAACAAGAACATAGGATTTCGTCCTTTGTTGGTCAGTTGTGTACCCTTGGTTTTCTCTCTGGTCCAGCTGCCTTGGCGGTTCCATTGGTGGTTCCGTTCTGTTGTGGAGCCACACGGAGTGGTGTGACTGGTTCCTTTGGCACCTGGTTGGTGAAGAGGTATTGAGAATCCTTGAGGGCATTGAACAAGTTCTGCTGCGTCGTAAGAAGGGCAAGCTCCTAAAATTGTTCAACTATTGAACTCATTGCATATTAGACGTCACGCGGGAAAGCATACATTATTTGTGAATGTATGTGTCGTTACTCTTTCTTTCAGCGTTATCAGTGATTCGTCTTCAGTTTAATGGCGCCAACAGTAACAGAAACTTTCATTTCTCAACCCCTCACTTTTTGTTGCTAGCTCTCGCATATGAGGGCGCTACTTGACTACATATGATCAAACAACGATAAGCGAAAATTGTCTGTGCCGTCGGAAAATGAGAGAGGGGAAAAAGAAACTCGCGTTCAGTCTTGGACTCTGAGTGTTGGAACAAAGCGCAGCGAGGGAGAAAGAAATGACGAAAAATTCAACTAAACAAACACAACTCTCCGCTGCTTTTCTCTGATTTCAGTTTAAATAGAACGGCCGAAAATTCTTGGAAATGTGCCAACTCTCTCCCTTTTCCTCGTTTTTTGTCGTGTTGCTTCTTTACTCTGTCAACATTTTTACCTGTGCGCTGTGATTTGAGGAGGCTGGTGATTCGCTGCCATCTCCAATCACGTCGATGTTCTGGTTATCGCCGGCGGATGCTGAAAAACAAAATTGCACACATTGAAGAAATTGTAGGAGAAGAGAACAAAGCAGAATCACAATGAGACACAAGGGCCATTACGTGTCTTGCCCCCTTTCTGAACTAAGCTATTCTGATCTTTTCGTTCGCCACTTGTGACCAAACGTTGGCCGACCAATGGAGCGGCTGTCCTCATCTTGCACTTTTTCAGCAGTCGTGCCGACTCGCATTCTAATCGAATCACATTGCTTCCTGGAGCAGCGGAAGCGAGCAGGCGCATAGAAGGAACAAAATTACGGCTTTCAGAGCTAGGCGAAATTGCGTGTATGTCTTTGCTGGAACGAGATGACACCCCTTCTAGGGTAATGAATTCTAGCGCGCTCTTTTTTATATTGAAATGGCTATAAGAGTGCATCCCCGTGACCATGTCACTTCCTGTGTTGCATCTCTATCTGAATCACATTCTAATGATGGATGGCGGCCTCTATTCTCGAACAACCAAAAGATGAATGCAATATCTTCCGATTGAAAGAAAAAGGAGAAAAAAAACGGAAAGATATAAGAATTCATAAATTCAGGGGTGTCTAGAAAATGTTCTTCTATTTTCACTACAGTCAATGTGATGAGCGAAACAAGATGAAAAAGGACAACACCGGCGTCCTCTTCGTTATAAATGACCCCTCGTTTTTCTTAGACGCCAGAATCCTTGAAGATGCAATCACGTGAGAGTGGAAGAAGAGACAAAGTCTGTGATCAGAGTACAAAATCAATCGGGACGTTTGCAGAGTTCGCGTCTACTTTAGAGTGCACTTTTATATCAACCGCCGCCAGATGTTCATGCACTTTTGCGCGGGCACATGTTTCGAAATTCAATCAACTCGTTCCGTGTTCTCACCTGCCGAACTGTCAGTCTTTTGTCCGTTGCTATCCACGCTGGAAGGACTGCTCCATTTCACTTGTGTCTCTTCTGGTTGAACTGTGGCCTCACCAACTGCAGGCTGGATGTGACCGTTGGGTAACGTCGGTGAGACAGGTTTCATCATCAAGTGGTTCATTAACATTACGCTTTGTAATGCTGAAGTAGCTGGAAGAGACATTTAAACTTTTGATCGGATAGAGAATGTATCATTGCATGGGTCGCGAACAAGTGGTGCTTTTGCTCTTTTTGCGCGCCTCTCAACTCATCTATCTTTTTTCATTTTCATTTGAAACGGGTCAACAGTTGATCTTCTCGTTAAACATCTCGCAAGAACTCTTGCTCTATCACTAACTTCTAGTGTTCATGTCAGTTTGCTCTTCTAGCGCTCAACACGTCTTATCATTAGCACACCTGTCACTCATGACACATTGAAATCACTAATATTTTAACGAGCGCGTGGTGCCACCAGTCGGGAACACTGGAGAGAACAGTTAGGATAAGGAGTGGCACAGAACTTCAAGGAAACGCGCGTACACTAACAGATTGCGTCACGTCATAGGGACAAAGTGCACTTGTTTGAAAAGAAAAAGAAACTCACGAGAGTTTATAACTGTCCTTAACTGGCCCGGGCACTCGGGCTGTGGAACGGTGGGTGTGTGAGCTGTAGGTCGTTTACGTAATAAACTCTGTTGTATCACATGCTGTAGAGAGGGTTGTGCCGCCAGTGACGCGGCTGTCGTAAAACCGTTTGGTAGTGTGGGATATAAGGGCAGCATGGGTAGTATCAGATTCACTGCTGTTCGTAGATCGTTCACCTCTCTGCAACTGTATAAGTTAGGAATGGGAACAATGGAACAAGAATAACATCTCATGATTTTTGATGTTCTAAACTACTTTGTTTGACTACCGAACAGGATAAAGAACCAACTTGAAAGCGCTTAAATCTGATCTCATTAAGTAGTCTGATTTGAGTTCTGGCAATTGTAGCAGTCCAGGGTACACATTTGACAAATTGGGCCAAAGTGGTGTCTGTGGTGTGATTGGCGACGTCGGAGAATTATAGAAATTTGAGAGTGAGTGCACGAAATCGGCATTCGATGACGTGCCAGGAAGATCCATAACAAATGAAAGGCTTGATTGGGCAGGGAGAGAGTGTAGTTCCTGGTTGCGGAGTTGCTCAAGTTCCAGATAAAGCTGGAGCGTTGACGAAGTCAATGTGGCGAGGTGGGTGTTGAAGTCGAATTGTAAGACCGGAAAATGATCGGTTGGTGAACTGATAGATAATAGTGACGAGGAAAAGAACGGCGACAAAAATTTGCGATACAGGAAAAAACTTTTATCAGAACAATTTTCCAAGATCACGCCCACCCTCTACCGCAAGCTGAACTTGATGTCAGGTGGCGTTGAGCACAAGGAAAAGAAGTGAAGGGCGCTGGAAAGAGGTGGAATGCTTCGGGAGCAGTGGTCCCGAGAAAAAATGGTAAGTGGAAGAAGATTAATGGGCTTTACGGACATCGGATACATGTACCAAAGGAATTATAACGAGGTGGAGTGAGATGTAAAGCGAGATACTTGAATAACAAATGACTGTTTGAACAGAAAAGAAAAAAGGAAGGAAGAATAAGAACAAGAAAAATGAACGAAAAGAAAAAATGAGAAGGAGTAGGATTGGGTGAAGATCTTCAGAACAACGAACTCAAGTACATATCAGATTCTAATCTCGATGCCTAGCTTCTTTTATGATCAATTCAACTTTTGACAGAATCGGAAGGCTTAGTGTAGCGCGCATTGCCTACCATTCTCGAACAGAGTTAGACCTTGGCGGCGTCAAGAAAACCCGACTATGTTTCAAATTTGGAGACATTTCTTTGTGAAGTGAAACGAAAGTTTCAATATATAGACCACCGCAAAAATTACTGCGCGTTGGTAATTGTTGAAGGTCAACAATGCATATCATCATTTCATGAAGCAGTTCGCCTCTTTTTCTTTTATCAATGTTACCCTCTCTTCACAAAGTTCCGCGAAGGGCGATGATGAAGAAACGAATTCCGAATTTGGAATTTTGAGCGGCGGGCACTGATTGATAAGAGAAGATAGAATGAGGGATACGGTAAGAGAAAGAACGGACAACTGTTTTTCTTGGCGGTCGAAAGGTATAGTATCTTCTTTTTTTTCTGATCACTAATACTCTTGATTGTTTCAAAAAAGGTTGGCAAAAAAAAGGAAGGGCCACCGCATCAGTGGTTGAAACGCCGCGCTCCGATTACTGAAACTGGTTATGCCGAGATTGAACCTTTGAAGAAAAGAGAGGCAGAGGAGGCAGATGAATTCAATTTCAGGGTTGAACACAGACACGCTTGATTATCGATAAGAAGTGCATTACCGCACATTGTTTCCTTCATCGCACACCTAGGTCTTTGTTGCAACAGATTCGCGCCGATCCGGCTAGACAGTCCGCATAAAAACAAGTGTAGATAAATGAAGAATGTGCGAAGAGATCAGAACTTCTAGGAAACATCAAAATGCGAATGACGAAGAGTAGAACCTCGGAACGTGCGTCTTGTCATTCGGCTGATCATCTTGACAAACTCTGTGTACTATGGGATTGCTGGAGGAAATCGAAAAAAAGAGAGACGAAAAAAAAAACCGACTCAACTACATGTTGAGGACCTGGGGGTGAGACGAGTAATCGCAAAAGTTCGTGTGTGCGTCTGTCTCGGCTGTGTATGTTAGTCTGTGTGTGCGAACGGATTGGTTGAAAAAAGTGCATCTGTACTATGCCATAAGATCTATCATGAGGCAGCACGACTGCCGAAAAGGCAGAATTTCGGACGACTCTTCCCCCTCTTCAGCCAACGACTCTGTGTCTCACGTCGTCTGACACATAGGCCTGTGACAGCAACCTTCGTTCGGCCGTTCACTGTCAACGGGCACTTTCAGATAAGCACTCTCTCAAATTCATGCGATGGCGGCGGCGGGATCGAAAACCAAGTTTTTCGGGCGGAACGAGAGACACTTCGCTCGTTATCTGATCAAAAGTATTCGAGTTCTTTTCGTTTTTCGAAATGACGGAATGCAGGAAGAGAGGCTTAAAAGATAGTCTTTGAAAAATGGCGAACGAAGAGGAAGAAGTTGGAATGCGAAAAAGAAAGAGCTTTCGAGCTGAGAGCATGTGCACATTCTTGCACAGATGTACTTTCTGAATAGAAGCAAGGGCCGAGTGATCGCAGAAGGGCGCCGCGACACACCCTCACGTCTTCTTAGATTATTCATCAACTTGGCTCAAATCAAGCTAATTTTGAAGAAGCGATGCCGAAGCGGTGGGAAAAGGGTTGGATGAAAAAAGATGGCGAAAAGAAATTCAAAGTTTACGATCGTGCTTTCTCTTTTTCGTCTTCTACTTTGTCTGCCGTCCTCCGACGAATCAGAGCACCCAGAACCTTTTACACTCCTTCTCTCTTCTTTTGCTCTAGATTGAAATTGGTTTAGTTAAAAGAATTCTCAATACTAGGAAAAACAAATGCAACGGAAAAGGAGCGAAGGCATGAGTAGGAGGCTCACAGGACTACATACGCACTTTTGAGAAGTATGGTTCGGCTCAGTGAAACTTTTGCTGTTCTAGACAAGCTTAAGTTCTTGAGAGCCTTAAGAGCTTTTCTGACAATGGCAAAAAGAAAAGCAGAAGAAGGAACACTTTTTCAGGAACCAATTGGTTATTAATGTTCCGCTAGACAAAAAGTGCACAAGGGCAAAGAAGCTGCAAGTTGCTCCTAGGGGTGAAATTTTTTTTCGCTTGATCTCGCACTCCTCTCGCAAATGTTTGTGTGTTTTGTCGAGACAGTCTTTACGCTCGCTCTGTCTGTTCTTTTTTGTTTCATCTCGTCAGGTGCGCAACGAGACAAACGGCATAAAATATAAAAAAGCTGGTTTTTATGCTGGTCGACTGTATGAAAAAAGAGCGGGGGGTAAGAAGCGAAGAGTGAGAGAAGCGTCTTTTTGGCAAAACTGCGTAAAAAATTCATGTTGTTCTAATGCTCGACGGGAGCGCGCGGCAGAAGCCCGCGGGAGCTTCTTCTCGAGGAAATGTTCGCTCTTTGTGTGCTTTTCAATTTTTGCCAAAGTCTCTGTTCACTGCGTCAAAGATCGACAGGAAAGGGCATGGATACGTGCCAGGCAGTGCCGAGCAGCAAAGAAGCAGAATCAAGTTCTCAGACAGCGTCGACTGAAAACTTATTTCAGCTTGAGCGATTCATGATTAAGGACAGAACAGCAACATGAGACTAGTAAGCAGGTGAGATATGAAAATATGTATATACACACTCGCAATTTTCTTCTTGATTTGAATTCGAATCAGGTGTTTGAGCTCTCTGAATTTTGAGTTCCTATGGTATGAATTCCGAAAGGAAAAAGAAAAAAGTACAAATCCGCACAACTCTGAACTTCGCGTTCTTCCAGACAAATCCGCTGTTCATACAATGTTCTCCCTAGCTTATCCGTGGGAAGGATTAGGACGTTGAGTGGGAACTGAGAATGGCACAACGTTCGGAAATCCGATCTGAACGGGAAAGTGCATGTGATCTTTCCTAGGAATCTTTTTCTTCAATTTTGGTTCTGATTTTCAGACGTATCTTTCTTATTTCCTACACTGGTCTCGTTTCACATCATCGAACTACCGACACATGTTTCCAATGCTGCTGGAATATTCAAGTGCTTCGTGCCGAAGAACGGTTGGTTTTCTTCCAGGAATCCGAACATGACACGGCATTGTTAGACAACAAGGGACCCTCCCCCTATTTCAGGATTCGAAAAGAGCACTTGGCGATTGGGCGTTTGTGTCGAGAGTGTATCGGAATGAAAATGGAATAAAATAGCCTTGCTGGACTCTTGGAGGGAAATAAATGAATGCATTTGCAAAGACTGAGGGTAAGCAGAGAACCTAGTATAGACAGGAGGGACCCAAATTCAAATGTAACATGGTGGAATGGCTGAAAATAATAGGAATGAAACGAAAGAGAGAGAAAAACGAGCTGGAGAATGATGGGTCCACATACAGACAAATCCACATTGGGTATGTACTTGTGTGAATGGATGTGTATGTGTGTGTAGATATGTCAGTTTTTAGAAGAAAAGGGGTCCCACCAAGCTCTCTGGAATAAAATGATGACGATGATGAAACATTCCTCGAGATGCGCACGCGTGCGCACCAAAAAGAGCAATTGGTTTAGGCTCATTGGACCGCACTTGGCATACACTATGTGCACACGGGTTCCACTTTTTTTGGGACCCACATCCTCTGTTATTCTTTATTCAGGAAGAAAAAGATGAAGAGGAAAAAATGCGCCAAACGAGGCCACTCTGTATAGAAACATGGTGCTCATTGGTTACTTCTTTTTTTCTGAAGTTCTCCTCGACAGAAGGGAGTTCAAGCATCAAAAGACACGAGCATGTTATTATATATAGCAACATATCCAGATACAAATACACAACTATAATCAGGTGTGTCCGAAACGTTCACAGAGCACAGGAAAGAACGGATTTTGAACACTCACTCCGCTTGCGAAAAGATTGCAAAACTCAGTGGGCGGGACTTGGCAGCCAGTGTCGATGTTCTCTTCCAACAAAAAAAAGAGAAGAACAGCAACACAACTACATGACTACTTTGGACTGCTCTGTTCTCTAGGGGTTCAAAAAGATCTAAACATGGAAAAGGGCGCAGGGAAACTGGAACCTCGTTCACTTGAACATTCATTAGTTAGACAACATTGCTGAAACTCGATATCCGAGCAGTTTGAAAAACGCTTCGGGCGTCGTCTGACGACAAGAAAAAAATGAGGACGTTGGCTGTATAAGTTCTTGTGAGCCCCGGATGGATCAGATGAAAGAACTTCATTTCCTTAGCGCATCACGGAAAGAAAAAAAGTTTGCGAGCATGCATGTCAAATTAGGGAACGGCACCGGAAAAGAGGAAACTGATTCTATCCGCAAATCGCGAAGAAAAGTACAAATGCGCATTAGTGTATTCATGTCCGGAAATTCGCTCGAATTGAGATTCGCACAGCCGTACCACCATATATGGGGCGAAAATGAAGGCGGAGCGAAAAAAAATCGGCATTGAGCTATGAAGGCAGGAGTGGTTGCGCAACGTCAGCCACCCAAGACGAAGAAGTTTACTCCCAGGAGAATGGCGCCGACAAGTCCGTCAACTTACCCTCTCATTCACCATCGTCCGGAGAGGATGGTCCGATATATTAAAGTTGTGACACGTCTCTAAGAAAGCCAATGGATTGATCAAGCTGAAAGAATGGCCGCGAGTGTCGGGAGAGTGATTGAGTGCGGGTGGAGAAAATTGGCTCCGGACCCATGCGCTCTTTTTGCAATTCTGTTTAGCTCCGAAACTTAATCAGCGTTGATTTTGAGTGCTGCTTTTTCAATCAACTGTTTAACGTTTTATGGCATGTCCCGCCCCGCATATACCAAGAAGAAATTTGGGAAAGCGGGCAGGAGGCACGGAAAGTTTTGATTACCTTAGACACGTCTCGCAACAAAGTAGTAGTAGTGTATTAAACGGAGGAACTGAAGTTGACGAGAACTAACCGAAAACTGGAAACATCAGGTGAATACTGTTTGTTTCAAAATGGCAAATTTTAGACAGTACTGCATTCCGAGAGACGCAAATTGGAACTCTGTTAAGCGATTTTTTTACTGTTCACTGCGAAAATTGTTTGCGCGTCCGTTCTCCCGTTTTGTTTTCAGTGTACTACGTTTGGAATACTGCCAAGTACTAGAAACACAAAAGCAAAGTAGGAAGAAAAAAGAATAGAAAAAAGAAGTTGAGGACTCGAGTGTTCATTAGCTTCCCGTCCATCCAGAAGGAGATGGAAAAAGAGAGATGCTTGTCCTGAATAAGGACAGATAGAAGGGAATTGAATAGAAACTTGTAAACATGTTTCTATTTAGATTGGTCAAGCAGCTCAATTCTGATTGTCAGTAGGAGGAATGAAGTATTTTCGATAGAAAACATAAAAATGAATGAGAACAGATTACGATGTATGTGTGGATGTGTAAGTTGATGAGATTCGTGGTTCAGCGAAAAAAGAAGATAGAAGAGACACAATTCAAGGCACTGATTCGTTGATAAAGTGCAGATGCAAAATGACGGGCACCGAGCAGCTGTTCTTTTCTCTTACGCCTCCGATCAAATGAAGATCCCTGGAAATAATCACTCCGGTGCCTCGCAGACATCACATGTTCCCGACTCGTTCATCATCTTGTGTTGCGACGACTTTTTTTACTCAAGACTCGACTCGACCCTCGTCAAAATTAAAATGAGGAGAAAAGATGATGGGTAACATAAGAAGGGCTAGAAAAGAGAAAAGAGAGGTTCATGATGCCGTTGGTGTCGACCCAGCCAATTCGAATCAACGTTGCCATTGTCTGCTATTATTGTTCGTCGACGGGTGTATGTGGAATGGACGGCTTTCGTATCGTCTCCAAAATGAATTTTCATTTCTGTCTCTGCGTTTGGTCACCTTTACCGCACCATGCCGCACTGTCTCCAATTCCCATTCACCTTTCGTGTACACCAACGCGCAAATTTGCGTTTTTGGCCAGTTTGGCAGCATTTTGACAACCGGTTGCCGATCATCATCGAGAGCTTTGCGGCAAAGCATAGTGATGCCAATCTCGCGCTGGAAAGGCAGGTGAGAACCGTAAGAGACAATGCGTGCGGCATAGGTGGTTGGAATAAGAGAAAATGAGGAAGAAGCGAGAGTGGATGGATGATGGGCGGAAAGAAAAATGACAGAGGTATTGACATCGCGCGACAGTAGTAAACGAAACAGAAGAAACAGAACGCTCGATCTGTTTCGCCTCTCCGCCGATCGTCGTGATCTTTCGGTTCGACGCATGGAAACATAAAAATGAAAAGCAAAGAAAAAGTGCGACCCTGCCGCAGGATGATTGAACGAGAAGACTCCCGCCGTCGGCAAACTTGGCGCCCTCCCCGCCACGGGTGGTCTTGTTCGGAAGGAAGCGCAAGAGAGTTCACTCGAGAACAATTTCCAAGACAGACAGATACAAAAAATGAAGAGAAAAGTGAAGATCAAACGGAGAGAGATCGAGTTTCTAGAGTCGAGACTTTGATAGTGAACACATCAGACCGACTACGGTAGCATGCACTTCCGATCTTGGAATTCGGAAGCATGTGATTATACGAAAGGTAGTGGTTTGGCTCCGCCAGCATACCCAATCATTAGAATGACTAGTCGGCTGGAAACATCCTGTTGGTTCAGAGCCAAAAGTTTTGAGAGTTGGCCAGAGGCTGATGGACGGAGAGTGCTGAAACGTTCGAGCAGCTGAATAGGACCACGAGGTCGTAGAGTCCTACATGTATGCATGTGTGTGAGAAAAAGCAGGAAAAGACGGAAAGTGACATAGGGGGGGGGGAATGTTTATAGGCGAATTGCTCTTTTTTCTGTGCGTGTCCCTCTCCCCCAGGGCAGTAGTGCGAATGTTGTGTTGTATGTCTATTTTTTCTATCCCTTCTTCTTCTTTTTCCTTCTTCTTTCCTTCTGCCTCACCCAGAAACGCTCCTCACCCCCAGGGCGCTTCTGAAGGCGAGCACTTTGAGGGCGGCTCCATGCATGTGACCTACGACCAGCTCTCCGACTAGGCGCTCGCTCTATTGCTCGCTGGTCTTCTTCTTCTTCGTCGTAGTAGTCACTTCTGGAACGAAGGGCGACGGCGACCAGTGGACCCTGCTTTTGCGGTGCCGTTGCAAGAAGAAAAAGAAAGAAGAAGGAAGAAGAAAAAAGATGACGGACCACTACAGCGACGGCGTTGACGAAATCGCGCGGAATGTTGAATGCCCTTCATGCTCAGTTTCTACGTCCACTAGAGGCTTTCTACTGAATTGCCTATGTACGCTCTCTTTTTGGATGTGTGCTTTTTCTAGAAACGCTGTCCCACCCTCTCTATCTCTCTTTTTCACTCGGAAAACTTTTTGGAGCACTTGTACGAATATATAAAGTAGTTGCCCCTAGGCTGAATGGAACTCATTTTTGAGCAAGACATGTGTAGTAAAAGAGAACTGGGCCACAGATTTGCATAAGTGCAATTAAAATTCTCGATCAAAAATTAACGTTTCAGAATATGACGCCATCACTTTGTTTCAAAACTAAACGTAAGTGAAAGCCACTGTAGAACGTCACGAGGGTAGTGCGTACAAAGTTCGCCTAAAAAGAGGGACTAATTGCGAGAACGCCTCTCGTTTTGTTGGAATGTCGCTAACCATCGTGACGCCCATTTTCCACTACCACTTTCTGTCTTAAACCGAGAACCGAAAAAAACGACCATGCGAACAATGGGGATGAGAGAAACGAAACTGAACTGAAAACAGAATTCTCCGGAGTGAAGACTGACTCAGTTTCCCAATTTCCTGCTCCCTTACAACCCAATCTTCCATTACCATTGATCATCTCAGCAGTAAGTGCATCACTCTTCCAAAAACCAGCATCTTCACACTCTGAGATTAATATGTGTTTCCGAAATGCTCACATTCACATTCATCTTTACTAAATAAGAACGGGTTCTGTATCTCTGCAAATACTCCTGGGTCTCCTGCCAGTGAAAAGGGGGGGGGGGGGGGGGGGCAA
>LR544328.1:603268-641983 GCA_900536305.3 Caenorhabditis sp. 40 LS-2015
GGGGGGGGGGGCGGGGTCAATAGTAAAAATTGGCTACGATTGGACACGACGCGAAACAGAAAAACGGTCATGTGATCAATAGTCACCAATTATTTTTCTTCTCATTCTGATGTCTCATTTAGTTTAAGACCGAACTTTTCCACTCGTTTATGACCTTCAATTCTACTAATCTACCGTAAACGAAAAACAGTTTCTCTTATGAAAATTTGATGGAGAACAGAAGAAGTGAGAAGAGAAGAAAAACCTACAGTAAGTTAAAGATAGATCAAGCGTTCCACACTCTCCCGTTATTGATGGGCGTCAGGGGTATTCTTTGTATAAGGAACCTCTCCAAAAAGTTCAGACTCGGCAAAGACGGGCACTGGGGAATTCAGAAGGGATTTGTTGGAAGA
Organism: Caenorhabditis sp. 40 LS-2015; assembly: GCA_900536305.3. Taxonomy (NCBI): domain Eukaryota; kingdom Metazoa; phylum Nematoda; class Chromadorea; order Rhabditida; family Rhabditidae; genus Caenorhabditis; species Caenorhabditis tribulationis. Next base: position 603,661 of record LR544328.1, read on the forward strand.
GGAACGTGCTCGGTCTTGAGGAACAACTTTTTGATGAATGAGGTTCAGTTCCTCTTCTTCTTTTTCTTCTTCTCTCTGGCTTCTTTTTCTTTTTCTGCGAGGCGTCAGTGTTCAGACATGATGTACTCTTTTAGCTCATCCTGGGACGAGCAGGCGCGTCAAAAGAGGAAGATGAGAGAGGACTGAAAAAGAAGGGCATGTGACAACATCGTGGGCATGTGATGACTAGTTGAACAACGGAACACACACGGCGAAACGTACACTTTGCCAGCGTGTACACACAGACTCACATAAATACACTCCAAATTTTTTTTTCGCCTACTCTCAGCGTAGGCCATCAGGCAACATGTGTCGGCGGGCGATTTACTGGCAACCTGCCAACCAAAAAAATGGAACATTGTGGTAGGCCTTCAGAGGACAACTATAGTGCGTTTTACGTCGTGGTTAGTTGCAACAGCAGAATAAACGAGTTTTTGCGCGGTAGCCTCTCCCTTTTTCGCACTTTTCCGAATATGTATAATAATGTATAATAAAACTCTCGTTCCGGCGAACTTTTTTTTCGCGCAACGCACTTTTCATACATACACTCGAAAGTTTGGAAAGGGGTCGGTCGGTAAAAAAAATAGAGAAGAAAAAAAGAGATTGGGAACAGTACCAAAAAAGTATGTTTGGAGATGGGGAGTAAATCGGCGAACGCTGAACTTTTTCAGTGTTTACATTTTCGGAGTGGGGGAGAAACTAAAATTGCCAAAAAAACATGTGACTATCTATAATACAGAAACCTCCTAGTGTGTTGATCGCCTATCGAGACCAAATTAAATTCCTCTTTTTGATCTGATGATGATCACGTTCCGAACGCACCTTGAAATGATGTCACGAGAGAGTGAAAGTGGTAAAACTCGAAAAAAAAAAGGAAGGCGGGTGGAGCACTTTCTCAGAGAAGTTCCGTTGGCACTAAAAGAGGGAAGGGAGGTGGAGAAAAGTTTCGGAGCACCCTAACCTTTTCAGAGAAGATAGAAGGCATGACGCAATAAGAACGAAGGGCTTGCGAACGATGCAAATGAGATTAGTTTTTCTTATCTGAGCCTTACACATCCACATACAACATTATCCGGAAATGGACGCAGCGAGAACAATTGGAAGCGGAAACAGTAAAATATAGAAGAGAACATTAAAAATGGAACGCCCTATGCTAAGAAATAGTATATCTTTGGGCTCTCTGTTTTCTTCGAGTGAGTTTTCCGATGTTTTCTAAGAGATCTGGGACTACATTTCTAGAACACAAACAACTATTTTTATATCTTCTCTTTTCCACCATTTAATCCCTAATCCGTTCTTTTTTGTAGTTCTCCTAAAGGATGTCACCAAATAGATATGGATGGCATTTTTCGTATATGCTAAAATTTTCTTTGCGGGTCATTTTGGAAATTCAGTTTTGGAATTCCAAATAACTGTGGACTGGCGTCCGTCATATGTCCGCATTGTGAACAGAGCAGAAAAAGAAAGGGAAATAGGGATTCAAGGTCTACACGCGCATATAACGAATTCAGAACTTAGAAAGAAAGAATGTTTCCGAAAAGTTTCAGAAAGGGGGACTCAAAAACAAAAGGGTGACACGTTTCCGGAGGGGTCCGACTCTTTTTAGACTGCCCTTCAATGTAGCCCCTCCCATTCCCCTAGACGACCAGCGACGTTCTTAGGCTTTGTCTAGTAGCGGAGGACAAAAAGTTAAAACATTCAACTTAAGAGAGCACAAAGAAAGATCATGTCGAAACGAACACACATGAAGGAATAATAAGGATCAGAGAGGGATGATGAAGTTAAGAGAGGATGAGCTCTTCTTGAGAAGGACGGATGCTCTCGGATAATGCGAATGTTTACGGACGCTTCTGTCAACACCACCCAACTATCATATGTTTCGAATTTCAGGGATCGCGTGATTAGAAAAACATTGGAAGGAGAGGTGCCATTGGATCAAGCGCGCAATTGGTTTGCGAGAAAAATAAGCAAACAAACAGAGGTTCAGAGCATGAGCACAGGATGGCAGGAGTGTACGTTCGAGTCTATACGAAAAGGGCAAAAGTATCGCGTTTCCAAAAATAACGAAGTGTTTTAAAATTCAATAGACTAAAACGAAGAGGGAAACGGAAAAAAGTGTTCGATCTTAATTCGCCATCTGAATTGCAAATGACAATAAGAGTGGCCTGGAATAATAGAGTGGACTAGTGCTGCACAAAGAAAGCAATTGGAAATGTTGTACTATTTTTTGAACTGGCTCTCACTCTGCTCTCCACAAGTGTCTCACTTGCCTAATTGCCTTTTTTGTTATGCTATGTTGGAGTGTTATTCGTCAGATACGTGAATGCAGTAGTTCGAGTTACAACTTGATAGCGCCCCCAGACACTCTAGTTCATATGACTGGACATCTCAAGACCTGAAAAGGGGCGGCCAAGGGGAACAACTTCGATAACAACATCAGAAAACTGCACGTGCGAGCAAGACGGACAATGCATCAGAATTGAACACAAGAACATCATAAACAACATCAAAGAGATAAGAGAAGGGAAAGGCTTGATTGTTGGTTTTTTCACTGTTCGATAGTCTCAAAGTTTGATCATGTTTTTCACGGATAGTCTATAAACCTTCTGAAACGTGGAATCGGAATAAACGTACTTCCTAAGCTCAACACATCCTTGACACGCAGCCATCGACTGCGACCGTTCTGTTCCGTTTCCCCATTCTTCGCAATTTATTTCATGTTCCGTTGTCGTCGGGTAGCAATGCAGTAAGTTCATTGCCACTGTTCTGAAAAATGAAAGATTTTCAGGTTGTGGTCATACCAGATATTTTCTTCGTGAAACCAAGAAAAGCAGTTTTATTGTTCGTTGGCAAAGGGTAAAATCATAAGCGACAGGTGGTATATGAGAATGGCATTTGTTTTTTCCTCTCAGTTCAAATGCAAAGTTACAGTCCTTTCTTCACTCATTATATTCGTTTCCTTTCACCTTGTCGCAACACGACGCTTGCGAATATCGGAAGCCTAGACCTAGACCAAGGGTTTCAAACATTCATACACACCGGTTCTCCAATTTCTATAATCAAATTCCTATTCTGTTGTTCATTAGTTTTCTCGATATGTTGGCTTTGCGTGTATCTATCATGAAGATTCAACGAATACATCTGTGTGTGCGAATATGTATTTGATTCGTTCTTCCTTTCTTCTCCAGACTTTTCAAGCAATTCTACTAGAGTTGCGCTCCTTCTCGTTTCATTTTTCTCGTTTCGTGTTGTTTGTATGTCCTTGGTCCCGCCCATTAGTTCACTCCGCGAGCATCGGACCTTTACGATTGGACAAAGTGTACGACGAACACAGAATAAGAAACAACGAGTGAATATTCAGAGAAAGAAAAAAGCGCATGTCCCTTTCCGTGGCTGTGAAGCATGTACAACGTAACGTAGAAATTGCAAATACATTCGAAGCCAAAGTTTCTGAGGGACCTTTTTTCCAGAACGACTCATGCACGAACAAGGAAAATGTGTTGAGGAAGTATACATTAGCGTTGAACTAAATACTTCAGTGTAAAGGAAAAATGAATATTGACCACACGAAAATAACCAACTGTGTATCTAAACAAGAATTTGGTGATGAGTGAAAGCGGTTAACCCAAAACAAAAGATACCTGAATTGTTGAAAATGCTAAAAAGTTAACGAAAGATCGAATGGTTTTTTTCAAGCGGTGCAGTGAATGAAACTAATAAACAACTACTGTAAATAAGATAAAGAAAAGTGAAAGATACCTTTTACATAGATCGACCAATGACAATTCGATATTGGGCTCTATTGGTTGACCTGTGCCCATACTCAACGGTTCTCTGGAAAAGTACAATTAGGACTACGGTCTTGAAGAGCCCGAAGAGTGAAGTAAGAGTAACATCACAGTTTTTAGTATTCTGATTTTTTTTTGGGTTACGGTAGATTTTGGAACACTTGTTCCCAATTGTTGAATCACGCAATGTGAGTTCAAACTTAACATGACCTCACATTATGAATAAGGCTTCCGTATTTTATATTTTCCCACGCTGAATAACTAGTTAAAATGATAAGGTCCAAGATTCATCTATGGAAGTTAATGTTCTTTCATTTCTTGCACCTGATCAAGTATAGCTTAGTCAGATTTCATCATGATTTGCTAATCACTTTTCCCTGCGGAGCTCAATTAGTCCAATTCGAGTCGAAAACAGCTGTTGAGTTCAAATTTTGCAATCAAATACGGTGAATGCGAGCCAAATCTAAATCTCTATACTCCTGAGATCTCCAGTACTACTGCTAATCCGTATTAGAAAATCCGTTATAGCTAATATAATTTTCAGAAGTGTCCAGGTGGGAATTATTCCAAGAATGAAAGTTCCAGAGTGTTTGATTACGGTAGACCAGTCACAATCTGAGAGTTCAAAAGATCGGAAAGTACACCTATGGGAAATTTTGAGTATCATCTTCTGCTTCCTCTAGCTTTTCCGGTTCCTTCCGCGTCCCGCCATCCGAATGTTTTAATACATTTACTCTCTTATTTCCATATTCTTTTTCGTGTTGCGCAACTTAATAGCCCAAGTGCTACTGGCAATAGTAGCCAACCCTCCATCTCTTCTGTTGCACACTATTGCTCGAGTCGCTTCCCGTTTTCTTCTCCCTCCCTCCATTTCCTCAAATTCCATGATGGCGCAACGCAATGTTGTTGCGGCACCATTCGAAATGAGAAGAACGTGTGGGGTGGCACAAGCAAAAATGCAACACATACACATAGAGGAAGAAGAAGAAAACGATGAAAAGAAGGGCGAGCGACCGCATGAGAGAGAAACTCTGGGACAAGGAGAAGGAGCGTTACGAGAAAAGTGTGCTCTTTTGCTCACGCGCCCCTCCGGGCTGCGTTGGGACGCGCTGCCATTGCTTTTCGTACTATTCCAACAGCGCCGGAGCGAATGCAAGTTTGCATGCATTAAATAAATGGGTGGCATAGAGACCTGCCATAGAACACAAGGTTAAACGGGTTGAACTGAAGTCAGAATTGCTAAAGACAGGAGAAGCATCTGAAGAACAAACTGGGGTTCATGAACCCTGAAGACTAGCGTTCCAACTATCAACAACAAGAGAAAAGTGGAAAATTTGAAAGAAAAACTGACGTGTTCTGAGTCGTTCCGAAACAGGAATAGAGATGCTCCACAATCATTTGTGAGGTGGAATGTGTCATTAACTTTTGAACAGAACATATAATCGCGACGGCGCCTGATCGTAAGTGCACTGAAAGTACTGTGTCGAAACGATAAAAATTTGTAGAGTCAAGACATTTTTGTTCGGCCGACATGTAACGGTCTGATTGTCATGAGAATGAATTGCAAAAGTTCAGAGCAAAGTGCACTTTTTCTTCCCGAAAAAAAAACTAAAATCCCGAAACATGTTCAAAAATTTAGAAAAAAAAGTGTGTTGGTAAATAAAACGAGCGTTTTGAGATGTACTATTGACAAAATTGCAAACTATTCATAGCCTCAGATGAAGGACGAAGGTAAGAAAACAGGAAGGAAAAAAGTTCCCTCTGCCGAGCGAGCGCACATTTCTCTGTTCTCGAGTTGTCCGAACGATTTTGTGGACCTTATTTGTTCAGCTAGGTTAGTTTGTCAACAAAAATGAGCGACAGTAAAAAATTCTTCTCGGGAGTGCGGGAAAAGAAACGAACGGATACCTTTGACTCTTAGAGACAAAAAACTGAGAACAAGATCGTCGAAAATCAGAAAAGAAATCAGATTCAGGAAAGTCGATTAAAAGTACAAAAATGGAATGCATGTGACAAAACACGAAAAGAAGAGTTCATGGCTTGAAAAAAGATCGAGGAAGAGAGAAGCGTAACAAGAAGAGCATGGCACGACAAGCCCGGTGGCAGTTAACGATCGGTACGAGAATGATAATATTTTCAGTCTCGCACTTACATCTGAACTCTTTTTGGTGGGAGAGAAACGAGTCTATGTACATCAAAATACTGATAAATGCTGTTCTCCACAGACACAAACCATCTTTTCATAAACTTAATATTTGCTCTGCCAACTTGCTCGCACTTTATCATTCTCACATGGCCGGAAGATTGGAATTCAAAATTCAAAATTTGTGATAACACGGAAATTCAAGAACCGAACACCTCAAAACGGAACACCGAAAATGGAACATTGTTTCTAGAAACTTAAAACTAGTTATGAAGTAGTAATAAACAAACGGAACATTCAAATGTTGAAATATTTGTTCGAAAGAATTCGAATTCGAAAAATCAAAATCGGAAGGGAGGAATCATGTGAGAAGGAGCGGACGAGTGCGAAGAAAAACTAGATCATGTTCGACGCATGGTTTTCAATATTATTTCCTCCTAATAATTTTTTCAGTTTGATGAAAACTAATTTAGATTCCAAATTAGAGCGAGTTACTAAATTTTTCGAGAGTCCCAATTTCAAATTCAGGACCATCATAGATTACGGTAGGACCAGTCATGATGGACATGTCTCTTATCATCAATTTGCTCAAACATAGTACTTACCGAAATGATTGCAGATTTGTCAGATCTGGGGATGGAAGAATGCCCGGTGGACACCAGCGTGGAATAGACGACTAACTGCAGAAAGCGCCCGAACGCGGTACTTCGATATAAGCGGAGAGAGGCGCCCGACGACGAGACGCAACTCCCCTGCAGAGATATATTGCTATTTGCCGAACATAAAACAAAATTGAGAGACGCAGACTGCCTTCCGCGCCCGAAGCCTATGCTGAATTCGGAGAGAATTTGAGAAAGCGCCGCAAGGCTGGACGACCCTCCCAGTTTGTTCGTACTCTTTTTTCGCCTCCCGTGCCTGCGCCTCTCTGGAAATAAAAAAGAAAGAACATATAGAACGGACCGGCGGGCACTGTCGAAATATTGTGTTAGATCAAGAGGAAACAGGCACAAAAACGACAGTCGCTTCTTTTTGCCGCCGCTCCCCTCACCCGATTCTTTTCTTCTCCTTTTTCTTGCCCCTCCATCAGCCAGCCCCGATCAACGACGATCGGCACGATGTTGCGTTTCGACAGATATTCCTCTCTTCAGTCTCCGTGAGAAAAAAGAAACATACAAACACCCATTCAAAAAAGATGCGTACATAAAAAAGACCCGGTTTTGGGAAAAAAAATTACAACTTTCGGATGGATGGCTGGTTGGATAGTGGTCCCTTCTCTGGTCTCCTGGGACTTCTGTATTGAGGACAACAAATTTCTTCCGTAGGACACAATCAGGATCACCTGCCCTGAGGGTTATCCACCGTATACCAGTCTACTTCAGATTGTGTTCCTTTCAAGAACAATGAGGATGCAATATCCATTGTTGAATTTGAGTTGTGCAAAGTGGGTTGCCGACTCCCATTGCGTTTCCTCTACATTTCATTCGTCCAAATTTTTCATTACACATTCTCATTCTGTTTCATTTTGCCTTCATGATTTTGTTCTTGTGACGCACTTTTCACAATGAGACTTCTTTTCCCTTCTCTCTGCGGATCCTTCTTCTCTCGCCTCTCATCCCCAGAACATTCGTCGCTGGTGCGGGACGTGTGAAAGAAGGATAGAAAATAATGAGGATAGGATGAGAAGAAGAAAAGGAAGAAGAAGCCGAAGAAAATGAAGAAAGTCTTGAAGTGTGCATGTACTCTTCAGAGGGTCTAGAAAGTCTGTGAGCCACTCGGTGATGAGAAACAAAAAAAAAGCAACGGAGATGGGCTCGAGGACAAGAAACAGGACCATTTATTTTTGTCTCTTTCTCACTCGTTTTTCGTTGTGTTGTGCAACCATGTGATGATGAACATTTTCACTAGTTGTTTCAATTTCCAACACTTTGAAACGGCGAGGGACCGATAAGAAATGGAAGACTTTACATTTCAGTTCTATTCGCATCAAATGGACACGGTGCAGTTATCAGTGCGGTAAAACGTTACATAAACCAGAGAGAACTGAAGCAATGATAAGCCATAGGTTTTGAAAACTAGGTGCTCCGACTCTCACTCACTATCTTTCACTGTCTCACACACTGTATATGTATGAAACGGTTCGGAACTGGAAGAAAAATTCTAAACGAGAGAGGAGAAACAGTGCGAGAAGGAAAAAGACATGCATGTAATCATAATATTAATTGAGACTCGCTTATTTTTACGTTTTGCGGCACAGCTTGTATCGTGATAGTCTTCCTAGGGCTGAACGAGAAGTCGAACCGAAAGCGGGGCCTGATAAGGCGGGAGACTTGAGGAATCGTAGAACAAAATTAAAAACCGGAGGCGGGAAAGGTGGTGTTAAAAATTGGAAAGATGGAGAGGGAATGCTGGTCGCAAAAAACAATCGAGAAAGCCGAACGACGACTAGTCGCTGGATTGAATGCTCCGAATGCACTCCTAGATGATGAACAGATAGATGTTCTCGCCGATCCCACACACTTGTACTTTCTGAAAAGATGAAAAGAGGGAGAACAGTTGCCCATTCCTCCAAGCCGTTCATCATCATGCGACTTGAAGACTCCAACGATTGTGCAATCGCGCTTCCGTTGCAACACCGACATCATTTTGTAATCCCATCGCAATCCCGATTCATTACACTCCGTCTGATCCGGAGTCTGTCTCTGTTCAATTAGAAAAGGTGGGCACAAAAAGCGACTTCAATCAGTGATGACGCGTTTGCTTGAAACATGCGCCCGACGCGGTCAGCTGTTTCAATGCTGATTGTGTATTCTAATCGTGTTGATTCAAAAAAAGGGGGATGCAACGTTTGCCACACATAACAATGAACAATCGGGAACTCAAGAAAGATGAGTTGTACCTAAAATGTTTTCCTTTCTCAAGTCCAAAACATCAGATGTCCTAGAACATATAGTTAAACGGTAGACTGAGCGTTCAATCAAACCGGAAAAACTAGATGTCTTGCTTCGCAACATTTACGGTATTCATATTCGCATTCAGATTTCTGTCGCCGTCGCACGCCGTCTTTCTCCGCATCCAAGTACACACTAGGGATTTTCAACCGCGGGTTTTTTGCCTTTTTGCATTTTGGACTTGGTTTTCTTGGCGGTGGTGTCCAATTGTCATAAAGAAAAACGAGAACAACTCTGTCTCTGTGTCACCCACATAAGCTGCACCCTGGAGAAGCCAAGACGCCGCGTATAGACTCTGGGCGGTGGCTCACCATGTGTACGTTTCAAACATCCATCATTTTATGACTCAAAACTCTAACATTCATTCGTTTCGTCAGACGAGAAAGAGGGACGGCGGAAAAAGTGGATGTGCGCCGGGGGAAGGAGGCGAAGAGCCGGTCGCCATAAAACAGAAACACATAAACAAACAAAACTAGCGAAGAATGGAAAAGCATATTTGAATAATTCGAACAAAAATAACGCCTAAACAGTCTGGCACGCCGCTGACGATTCTCACACCTGAACGACTGTACACAAAACATAGTTTCAAACTCGTACAAAAAGGAAAGCGAAAAATGAGGATTTGCATTTGAAAGGCAGGAAATAATACTGGGAACAAAAACTGATTCAGGATGGTGATATTGTGAAGCAAAGCTAGTCTAAGAATTATTATTCAAATGTAATGAATGCTCCATTTCATTAGAATACGGTAATGTAAATCAAGGACTGCAATTCAAGAAAAATCGGTGACGCACACGTGATTCCAACCCGAAGTGATTCTGATCCAAAGCCCCAACAGTTGCAGTTGGTCCATCGAGTCGATAACAACTAAAAAATTCGAAAAGTACATATTAAGTTCAGCTGTAATAAACGTTTGTTCCATCTTTCGTCAAAATGAGCCCCTACTCGTTTGCACTTGGTTGTCGATTCCAGGGCCAAACATTCCATTCATTTACTCTTCCCAGATATCTCTTTCTCTTTGATTTTTCCTCCATTTGAATTGACCTTTGTCATTTGATGGAAGACGAGATGGTTGAAATGTAAAACGTTCTCAAGGTAGTTCAAATTGAATCACACATACACACACGCCTAGCGAGAAGAAAATTACGTTTGTCACATCGCCCCGTCAATTTAACTGCTAGCGTCTTTTCTCCGAAATTCTACTCGAAAACCCTACACAAGTTCATTCCGGCATGCGTGCGTGTCCTTCAAAAACGATCTCATCCAATTCTTCCTGTTAGGTATTCGGAACAACGACGTCAAAAACAGCGTGCCGTCTTCGTGTAGCGCCTATCGCGCAATTCGATCATTGTCGAATAGTTGGATTGGGACGTTAAAAGGATCCACGTGGACAATCTAAAGAACTTCTGTTCAATAACTCCTGTAGGCATTCAGGTTAGCTTCTGATTTCGAGGAGGATTCGATTAAAGCCTGAAAGTCGAAGGCGACCTGGAGGGATCTGGTTGATCTGTTGCAAAAAGCTTCTATGTTGCGAAAGGCTTGTTCTACCGTCATGTCGCTTGGTTTCAATTCTCCTAGATTTCGTTTCTTCTTCTGCTTTCCTCCCCGCCGCATATTCCCATCAAAATCCATTCGACAAGATCTGGTTCTCGCACGGGGGCGACGCGCAGGCAACAAGTGAAAGGTGAACAGTTGAATGTCTATATCACATATGATTTGCCAATATTTCGAATGAAAAGGAAACGAAGGGAGACGCGCACTTGAAACACGGTTTATCAGTCCCCCTCCACAGCCACCATTGAAAGTGTCATTATAAGTGAAAGAGAAAGATCAAAATGCGTTTTCGATTTCTACAGACAGAGGACATTCCACGAGGGTCGACATTGCTTTGTTGAACAATCGACGGCATCTCGGAGACTGTTCCTGAAAAAAGATATTTTCGATTCGCGAACCGGGAAAAAGAAGGGGTCGTTTTTGAATTAGACTCCAATTCAAACTTCGAATACCCTTGAAATGTCCTCGTCGTGATTTATTCGATTTTGAATGGTTTTCAACACATACCACGGAACGACGACAATATCTGAATTTAAACTTGAATACAGTATCAAGTTACCGTAACAACTATTATTTATGTGTTCCAATAAACTAATAGGACGTTTCAGCATTTCAATAAATGACAACGCCTTCACTCGAAAGACACGTGACAATTGTTTCAGCCAAGTAGTTGAATGTCAACAAAAACGAAGTGTCAACAAGAAATGACGTTATATTTTTATACGACAGGTGGTCTCGAAGGAACAAAAGAGTAACTGAAAAACTGGAAATGTTTCTTTTATAACATACCGATCGATGCGATCGCGTCGATAATTAACAAGAAAGTAGAATTGGTTTTTGAATTCACTTTTAGATTCAACTTCCTGGAACACTTTAGGCTGTAGCAAAGAATCAAATATATCAAGATTCTCTAACTTTTCAGGATCGGAAAGAACATGAAAATCGAAGAAGTTATGAAGATTTTATGATCCATTAAAAATGAAGATTCAAAACATTCTTGTGGTTGCTCAAAGACGCAAGATTAAAGTTTTGAAGTAATGCGAGAATGTGTTTTTGGATTTTTTTGAAACAAATTTGCTTTAATCACTTTTTCAGTGACGACAACTTCATTAAATTCATAAATTACAATTGCGTTGTCTTCTTATCATCTTCTGAGAAAAATTTGTTTAAAATTTCAGCATAGCCATCAGTAAATCTCATTAACACTTGTTTCCAAAAAGCAGGGCGTGTCAAAACACACCAATTTAGGATCTGTTCACCCGGACGGTCATTACAAAATTGTTGTTCATGTTGTTTGGCAGCATTTGCTATACTTGTTCTTCAGAAGAAAGTTTCGTTCTATTTTTTGTATGTTGTGTGGTCAAGTCTCCGGAAGCTCCCAATAGTAGCTGTCAAGGAGAAGAGTTTCCAGTCTATTTATTTTCACTAGTTTCTGTTCACTCTGCTCTTCGTGACGACATTTAGAAGTAGTTCCTGGAAGAAACATTGCACACATCCTTCATCTAATTATGTTAATGACTTTTGATGTCATCGGAACCACTAATGAGTTTTTTGGTTCGAAACGTCTCACTTCATTATTCATATCCATTTTTCCTTTCATTTTGTTTTTTTTTCTTTTGCTCTCGGTATTGCGGTAATACGATCAAGAACATCAATGATTTTTATTTCCGATAACGAATATACGCATTATAATAGCCTGAGTGATTTTGTTCAATTAAACTTTGAAATATTTGATTCACCCTCGAACGATTTTGAATTTCGAACAATCTTTGACTGTTCCGGCCACTTACCTCGAAATGTTTGCCTCGAATTTGTTCTTTTTCTGTACTTTATATTTAATGCGCCCTCCCAGTTTATCTGTTTCCTATAAAATTCTGGCCCTGGTGGCCAACCGGTGCTGGTGGTGGTAGTGGCCTATGATTTTAATGTACTTTCGTTGGCGATCAGTGTTCTTCCATTCCGTCCCTATAAAACTAAATTGTTCTGTCTAGCGGAAAATGTGAAATCGTGGCAGTTTTCTGAGTGTTTGACTTCCAGAACAACCGTAAAAATGGGGGCATATAAGAGCCTTCGGACGTCGTCTGGGAACAGAACAGGTTTCAATTTTGGTTTTGAATTCAAGAAGACAACATAATTGTCCACGATGGGCAGTTTGAAAACTCCAAGTATCCAACCCTAGGTTCTTTAAACTAAGCGACTTCTGAAAGCTTAATAAGATTTTGAATGCTTTAAAGATCTTGTCTCAATTGTATTTATACTTCATCATTTGAAAAATGAATTAGTTATAGTAAGCCAAATTTGGGTAAATGATTATTTTGAAATTTACTCGTAGAAACGTGTTTGGTTCAACTTCCAATTTTTTGGGAAGTCAAATCAGCTGATCTCTTTCTGTTACAGTAAGACACTTCACTCTGCTCTATTGCCCAATCTCTTCCGAAGAGCTTTTCAAAGTGGATAGTCTTTTGGCATTCGGAATGTCCCGGGTTTTCAGAACTGCCGCGGTCGTTAAACTTTTTTGTAAAGAAAGAGATCTTCACTCAAGTTCAGTTTACATCCCGAAACCCATCCAAAACGTCCCTTTCACCCTGTCTATTAAAGTTGAGTGGGAAGGTTAAAAGTGAAGTTCCTGCCTCCCGAAAAAAAGTCATAGATTTAACGACAATGTTAAACGCCCTCGGAGCTGGAGAAGAAAAATGAATGGAAGAGAAGAATCCAGCTCATTCTTTTTGATTGTCTTTGTGCACCGGTGCGAGGAAAAAGTGTTCCTCTACATCAGGATATACAAGATTCGAAATGCTACCGCTTACGTCTCTAGTTCCTTCTTGATGCTTCCACAGTGAGCAGCAGCAAATAAGTCCAAAAACACATCTAAAACAAGTAGACCCTCGTCACTTTTTTTCCTTTCTTTTTGAGCAGTCATGTTTGATATTTATGTGGGTATTCCAAAAGACCCGATCCCACATCATTCACTCTAATACCCCTTCAGTTGTCGGAAGACGTGAGTCTTTAAGTCTTGTTTTAGCTCATTTCCGATACGTAACTGCGTAGTGTCCACGAAAAAGTGCTCGAGTAAATGATGCTCAACCCAAAGCTAGACTAGCACAAACCTGGAAAGTTGATTTGACAACTTTTCTCATCAAACTGCGAATGTTTTCGTTTCCTTCTTTTCTCCCTTCAGTTTTTGTGCCGTTTTAGTAAACATCCTACAAGGAATCCCAATATAAAAACGATGACTTCACCCCGCCATGCCTTCCACTTCAATCTCAATATTTACTACTCTGGAAAACTCTTCAATCTTCTCTGTTTTCGGCGACGTTTAGGGAATGCCATGCTATAGCGAAATGGAAAGTTCAAGTATTTTTGATTTGAGCACGAAAAAGTGGGGACGAGAGGCAGATGACGTTGACATTCAGAATCCTCCCACTTTTCTGAGTGACGATGGTCTTTGAAGTTTCTTGCTGTGTTACGCATTTCCGAACTCTTTACCCGGGAAAAATAATTTCCGGAACTTTACATCGTTCGGTGAGAGTTTCAGACTGTGGACGTCATCTATCAAATAAAACTTATTCTAGATGTGAACACCTCGTAATATGATTGATCAGTTTTTGAGAAATCGGACACTGATCACGTTTTTTGAAAACAAACTTCTGGTTTTCAGACTGTGCAAAAAATGAGAAAAAACTTACAAACATTTTGTGACCGTGAGTCAAAATCTTTTGAGATTATAATTCCTGAAATATTTACAGTTTTCTAGGAAGGAACATATGACCACTTATCGCATCAAGCATGTTTGATGCTCTTAACACTTCTAAATTTCCGAACTGAAAACTACTGATAACGCTGTTTCGACTGCGGCGGTAAGAGATGAAAAGGAAGAAGAGCAATTTTCCGAAAACTCGTATCAGATTACGGCCGAAACCTGAACAGATGCTAAGTAAATGCCTCTCGTAGTCTTTCGTTGTCTGATTCCTTCTGTTCATAAAGTAGTCTTCTATTTCTCAGCCCATCCTAATTCTTCTCACGGGGCCAGGGGTACATTCCCATTGACGACAAAGGGACGCCACGACGCAATACGCATGTGCCCCATAACCCTTACCTCTTCCCTCATTTTTCCACAGAGGCACCTCCGTGCGCCTTAAATGACCGTAATTTTCTAATTAAACAGTTCCTGCCCTCTCATTTTCTCTTTTTTCCAACTACCTCTCTCCCTTAAATGACTTCCACGCAAATTTTCTCTATCTCTATTAACCCTCTCTTCTTGTTTTCTGAAGTTTTCCTCTCCGCTTCGTTTCCGGTGTGCCGTTTGGCGTCGTTCAAATCTTCTTCAGACTACCATCTTATTAGCAAGACCAACTTTCTCTACCGTTTCAAAAATCATTCTCTTTTATTTCCTTTACCAGTTGTTGCTCACAGGTAATTAATTGAACGAGTACGCTGCCAAAATTTCGGGCGATTTCCTAAACCGTGTTCCCAAGATGTATATGGGCAGCATCTTTGTGCTCATGCTCATGCAAGTCGGCTTTGTCACCGGTGAGTTGATTTCTGTTTATTTTTAGATGCTTGAAAAGACCTAGCTTTTTTTCAAGTTGGATATTTTTACGATCCTCACTTTGAAAAGGATAATTTATGGTTATGGAAACTTTCATTTCATTGAGTTTTCTGGTGCAGTATATTTGAAACCTGAAGCTTATGATCTATTTCAGTTCAATCTTGCCTATTTCTCCCTAATGTCCATCTCAACGGTGGAACTGTGACGGAGTTCTCGGCCGACGATATTACTCAATGTTGTGTGTTCTGCTCGAACAGCAACTGCTGCATTGCTTACACTTACGATACCGTTAGAAAATGGTAAAAACTAAAAATTTGAAAACCTCATTGGAACGCATGTTTCTTTTACAGGTGCTACATCAAGAACGCTATCGGACACTCTACCGAAGATTTTTCCATGACCAGTGGTCTCAAGCCAACTGCCCGTAATAATACAGCTTGAGTGGATATCAATGAAACGTATTATTTTCAGCTGAGAAAGTCACTCTGAAAAACACGAGAATATCTGGAGACAGCTCTAATCGACTCCAATTGAGAACTCTGGAAGAATGTCGACAATACTGTCAAGGTAGGAAAACGGAGTTCATCAAACTACCTTAGACCTGATTAAGTGCAATTTGAGAATAGAGCATACAAATTCAACGAGAGTTCAAAGAAAACTGATCTTCAGATTTTTTAAAATTTGGGTACTTCAAGTTTATACCAAAGATCACGGATAGAACAATTTTCCGAAATTAAAATGCCAATTACAATTGAGCGTTCGAAAAACACATATAAATACGGTTTGTTTGCCGGTCACTCGTTTCTTTCCTTTAACTTCTATAGTTTCCTGCGTTCGAAAAAACGTAAAAGAACATTGTCATAGTTGAATGGTTGGATGAACAACGTTTAAAACGCCACTCACGCACGCGAAAGCAAATTTCTGACTGTGGTTAATTTTTCTGGGAACCTGTCGCCTTTTTTATTTCACACAGACACCTTCAATTGATGCCTTCCTAGTTGAATCCATTTTCCCCGCTATTCCTACTCATTAACTATTTTCATCATATAAAATTAACACTTTTTTTTGTCAATAGCAGAGGAAGAAAAACACGAAGAAAATAGAACGGAAAAGATTGATAGTTTGTTTCGAAAAATCAGATTCAGAAGCAACTCTTCTTTTTGTAAGATCTGATAGATCACTGACTTGTCAAGTTTGACCAAAGTTGCGCATTCCCTATAATGAAAATACATTGCATGATGAAAACTTGAACAAAAACACAATGAATTAGTTTGTAACCTCTTTCAGCCTACCAAGTTTTCTCGTACGGTCCACAAACCGGTGAATCAGGCAACAGAATCGGAGAGTGTGCTTGTACCATGAGAATCAAGAGCATTGTCTATCACTTCGGAAGCACTGCTGAGATAAATCCAAGCCAAGGTTGAAGATGATATGAATAAAAAAAAGAATCCCCACTTAAGAAACTCTCAAATACTTATATTGCTTTAATACTGTAACTTGTAGATTTCTGCTCGCTTTGTTTTTTCACACTCAGCTTAAACAAAAAAAATCGCAGTTCAAACCAAATGTTTTGTATGTCATTTCGAACCGATTCCTTATCTAACACCTATGTCTTTACTATTTTTATCTTGTCAGAAATTGTGTCGTTTACCCCTACCCCTCCAACTGGCTGAAACTTTGAAAAAAGTTGAAGCATTTTGCCAAAATCTTTTCTGTGGCACATTTCACCATGTTGATTGTAAGAATGAATCTTTTTTTGCAAATGTGTGTGCCTTGTAACTTCCGCCAGGGATAATTGGTCAGAATCAAGCAAAGACTGAACAACACAATCAGTTTTCATTTTCCTAATCATTGAATTTGTTCAGACGTAAAATACGGTAGGTTGATGTTTTGCTTTATCTCCAGTTTTTTTCTTCAAGTGTTGACACTGTCTCGGTGAGTTTTTCCTTCAAGATTAGATATTATATAAAACGAGCCGATAAATGTCAAGTGTTTTTATCTAGGACGAGTGTTTTTCTCTATATAAATTGGTACGGTAGCTCAGAAAATCTTGATATAAAAATTCAAAAATTGAAAATAACTTTTGAATATTTCGTAATCGTCTGTAGTCTGTCACCTTCCCACTTCCTCTCCGCCTTTTCTGGGGGATTCCCCTGTCATTGAAAACCACCTTCAAAACTGAGATTTCCTTGACAAATCGTATTGATGATAAGTGAGTCACTATGAAATGTGAGTGGTCAGATCGATTTCGATTGATATGAGAAACTGACGTGAGTAGAAAATCTCGGTATCTCCTTTTGAAAGTGTATTTTTCAGTGAATGATAAAATGGGTAGTATAAAAGGGCCTCTGAATGCCAGATGATCACACCAGCATGCGGTACCCAAAGCCGAGGAAAGGAAACACTTGAAACAAAAGTTCCAAAGCAGAGGCTAAACATGTCTCCGTTTTACCCTTTCGCTATTTCCTTGATCGACAGAACACTTTAACAAAATGCGATCTGGAAACTAGCGGAAATAACAATAAACTCAAGTTAACCCATGAACTAATCTTTCAACTTTCTCAGTTAAGCACGTCACTGTCCAGTTTTAGGATCCTCCGTTCTTTGAGATATTTGATCTGGACGCGCGCGCGGCAGCTGATGTCAGTCTGGTAGTGGACCAAGTATGGGACTAGAATAAAGTCATTCAAGATATAGGGGAAAGCAATAAATCGTAGTCAGTCGATGTACGGTGACGCAGTATGGCCGAAGATTTCGGAAATAAATAGCTTTTGTTGAAAAGAGACCATTACACAGAATAGGTCTCGTTAGAATCTTTTAATGATCGTCTTCTAGCCTTCACGTGAAAATCACATTGCCATAGCACTGTTCATTAGGGAATTTTCGAAGAGTGATAAGAAAAAAGATGCACCATGTTTAGATGTGTACATTTAACAGAACCGTAGGTTTAGTCGTGTCAACTCATCCTATTGTAGAAGTTTCAGTTACACCTGATCAATTATTTCAGGCCGTAAGATGCATGTTGAAAATCCTTAGTTCTCTCTACGTGTTTAGTGTCCCCTAAAAAGTTCCATGTCTCAATAAAACGATTTCAACGGTCTGTAACATGTGAAGTCCACTAACAATAGTCTTGTTGTTACAGATCGAGCTCCGAATACGCTGGAATAAATACTATTTGATAGGATATCCCATCATATACATAATATTATTTTTCCTCGGAATCTCAAATCCACTTAGCATTCATACATACTGTAGATGTTTTTCTGTTCATGAGTCAATACAAGCCACAAATCACAATTCTGCTCGTTGTGGATCATGAAAATTTCTCAAGTTATCGTACTTTCAAGCAAGAAAAAACAGCAAAGTGTGTGGGCTAAGGAGAAATATTTGCATAGAAACGCATTGAATTGATTCAAGTTCGCGGAAAAAAACCTGAGTCATCCAGAGTCACCTTTGCCTGCACGACCTGTCATAAATCCTGGTCAATACAGCGTGTCCCACGTCACCATATAACAAGGATGAGTTTCATTTCGACCCTTTCTTGACTCTTACTTTGATTTATCAAACTCGGATCACGTCTTCTCACTTGGGTACGTAAATCTTCTTCTCTTGCTGCTTTCCGGGGGTTTTATTTATGACTTTTAAACGAGACCGAAGTCTTATGAGGTTGCATAGAAAGAAATAGGATGTGTCGTTATGATTCCTCATTTCCGTTTCTAAATTTCTCTTTTCTTTGTTTTCAACCTCAACAAAATCAAAATCACATCAAAATAAACAGCGCGGATGAACAAAACAGAATACAAAAACCGAACGCGTGGGAGGCCTGATCCACCAACTACCTTGAGAGATATTTTTCGCACCTCTGCCGAGTGAGAGGGAAAGGATTGATTCCAAATTTGAAAAGCTGTCAACTCTTAGCGCCCCGATCTACGCAGATCCAATTGTTTGCTCGCTTGCTGCACAATAGAGAGAAGGTGTCCGCCCTCGTGAAAGCACACACGGAGACCATGAAATACATTGTATGATATCATATCAATTCACACTTAGGTTAGCTCGTTCCGAAATTTTTAGACCGCCCAAAGTTCAACGAACCGTCATTGCTCGCGTTTTTGTGTTCTCTCTTCCAGTTTTTCCTGTCTAACAAGTGATAAAATATATAGCAACTCTCAAACCCCCAAAAACGCCAACTGTGGTTTTCTGAAAAGATGAGAACTGATAAGATGGAAACTGCACTTCCTCCGTATTCGTGTGTTCAGTGTGTCATTTGAGAAGTGTTTCTTGTACTTAAAACCGCAATGTCCTTTCAGTATAACTCATTCTTCCCGTTCCAACCACACCTCCATGTTAAGTCTTTATATGGTGTTTCAAATGTTGTACTAAAAAAATGTCGTTGTGATTCTCTCAATGAAGGAATCGAATCATTATGCACCTAGATTGAGTAAGTCGGATCAAAAAACCGTAAAATAACATGGTAATGCTGCATTTCGTGTTCAGTTTTTGGTTCTTATATGTCGTCAGTTTTAGAATTCAAACGATTCTCACTGTGGGTGGATCCCCTCTTAGTGATGTCACTTTTTGATTTCACTCAAATAGTGATATCAGAAATCAGCTATCCATCGGTTCAATGTGGGTTTGTTCTGTCGACAAGATTCCGATCAGTACTTCATTGGTTACGGAGCATGTTCTACACCAGCTTCACTACTAAAAAAAAATGTAATATTTGCACAACTTTTGATGATATCATACTAATCAAAGCATAGTTTTCAAGTGGAACATACAACCAAAAAAACCGTGCGACGCGGGAAAAAACAACATGATAAGATACGTAGGAGGCTTTATTCTTTGTATTTGCACTGCTGGACTTTATATAAAAAGAAAAACTACAGTTAGAGAGAGTGAGAGGTCGCCACTCATCATATTATTATTTTGGAGAGGGCCTAAATCAAGCAGAGCAGCCAAAATATTTGAAATATGCCTCTCGCTTCCCTGATTATTCATTGTTTGTCTAAGCCCGAGAGTATTGCCTTTCTCTTCCGATTTTAGACTAGGGGTATTCTAGTCATCGATTAAAAAAGGACGATAGCACACCCCTTTCTTATCACTTCTTCACTTTTCTTTATTTGGGTTTCAGGTTTATTTTAAAATTGATTTCCCTCAAAACTAATTCTGAGCTGTATTGAAATCGTAATTTTTGTAAAATTTCGAAACTGAAAAAGTTTCGATGACGATTCCCTATTGAAATTCATTCTTCCACGACACTACCTATTTGGCGCCTACGCGTATTAACATAAACCTATTGGTTTGTCCACCTCTCTTTTTGTTGCTGTCCTATTTTTTCATTCCTCCTGGTTTATTGAGAATATTGGAAGACTGTCATATCAAGTAACCAGTTGACAGGAAGTCGTCCCCGCTTGTTCCTCGTTTTCTGCCATCTTCTTCTTCCTCCTCCTCGTTACTCCCTCATTCCTGTTCATATGGTCATTTATCTGTTACAGATTCCATATACAAAGATGTCTGGATTGTGTAATATGAATAATATTGCTCAAGTTCTTCTCTTCCTATGTGCTATTTTTGGATTCACAATGGCAGGAGAGCACATTTTGAGATTACAAGGTGGGTCTGACTCATTCTGTTTTCATTTGCTTTTCAGCTGTTAACTATGAAAAAAAACTGAAAATGAAAAACACAAAAACATGAGTCATATGGAACTCTGAAATTTTTTCATTAGCAATCAAGTTTCAGAAAGTGTACATGCCGGAACGACCCTTATCGGAGTGGAGCAAGGATCAAGTGTTTTGATTCGTTGCGAACATCCCACTGGAAAATCCGGATCGTTACGATGGTTGCGCGGGGGTACACCGATTAAACCAGAATATGTCAAAACTAAGATGTGAGTGTGATCAATTACAACTTGTTAAGGAACCAGTTCTCTTCCAGAGATGCGTCCTACGTGGAGATCACCAACTATCAACCTGAGAAAGACGATGGAGTCTACGAGTGCTCAGCGGTTAGTTTTTCGGCTTCTGATTCGCAATGACTGTGATAGATCGGTTGTGCAATGTTAAATTCAGTCTAGATTGCTTCAATGACCCACTTTGCCAGGAGTCATTATCCATCATAGTTTGAGATATTCTTTTCCAGCAAGGAATGTCCGCCTCATACAGATTGAAGGGGGAGAAGCAGCACATTTTACCGGAAGGATTCCGTTATTGCTACGGTGAAGAAATGGCCAGCTGCAAACATGCCGATCAATGTCATGTTGAGACTTCAACCGGACATTTCAGCTGTGTGTGAGTTTTTTTTTCCCTGCCATTCGATGTGCCGAAGCCCATAATTCATATGTCTATCTGAACTACCACAGCCTTTCATTTCCTTCCTGGAAAAGTGAAAAGATTGAAAACTTCTTTTTCCTTTACGGCCCCCTTCTTATTGATCGTAAACAATCTCAAATTTCAGCTGTGAAATTGGATGGATGGGAGCTGCGTGCGATATGATATCTGATCCGGTCAGAGTTCATCCTGTTATTACTCCGCCAGTCTGCGCTTACTGTATGTCTTCTTAACACCTGAGTTTTCTAATTATCAAGGTTTCGGATAACAAAAACACTTCTGTGACCTGTTGTCCTGTCTCTTTATCTGTACATAACTTTTTGGAGACTTTGCAAAATAACCAAAAACATAACTAGTTGTGTATAATTTGAGTTTCGATTCGACTACTTTTCCATTCACAAATCTTCTTCTGTCTCAGGGCCTCCCGTGGTGACTCTTCTGGTGTTCATCGTCATCATCGTACTTCTGGCGTACTGTCTCTACAAGTTCAAGGTGCGCAATCCTCACCACTACTCCAAGTACGCCACGACTATCAACAACAACAACAACGCCAACAAGCCACCAATGTATGTTTGCTCCTACTTCTGTCTTGCAGTTTTGTTAATCTTCAAGAAAAACTTTCAGAAATGAAAATCCAAAAACTATTTTTTTGTTTACAGGGTTTCTGGAGAGTACACAGAAATTCACCAACAGCCTCCTGGGCAGAGGAACGGTGACGTCGTAGCGCAGATGGTCTAAATGTGAGAACAGAAAGACCATCAACCCGGTATTCCATCACATTTTAACCATTTCCATTGTTTTCATCATCGAACAAAACAAAAAGCGTCATTTAATCTTACCTGCAATGACAATATCAACAGCTTTCAATGTTTCTCTGTCTCCTCATTAGTCTCGATCTCATTCTTATCCCATAATATATTCGACCAGTACTTTTTTTCTCACATGTACTCCATTTTTCCTTTGTGTGCCACAGTTTTATTGTGTGAAGGTTGTAATAAATATTGAATATTCGTTTTATTCTGCTGTCGATTTCAGAGTATAGACCCATTCTGCACAATTTTCCGAATCGAAACTTCTGAAACCCCTCCATAGACTTTTCTATTAACTTTCCTTCACTTGAGGGAAGCATCCACATTTGATATACCAAGAACGCCGAGAATTTCTAATCGTATTTGGTATGGGAGAAAGAAAGATACAAGTGATAGATAGAGATATGTCCCGAAAATGTTTGAGTGATAATAAGATAACTCGATCTCAGAATAGTGGCCATGAACGGACTGGGGCGCGTTTATACATCCGCCGCAAAACGGCCGCCGATGTTGTTCAACTGCAACACTCGGCGTCAAACCGTCATCGTTATCCGACGTCGTCTTCAGCATCTTCCAACTTATTTGATTGAACGGTTCAACCTAGTTTCCATCATTTTAACAATTTTCGCAGTTCAAGGATGTTCATTGTTTTCATGTTGCAATCTCGGGCAACGACGATAACACATTGGGTGGTACGAATTTGATAATATCACTTGTGATCCTACTACTATCCTGTTACCGGTAACAAGGTCGTGAGAACAGTGAGATCTATCCTTCCCTTTGATTGTTCATTCTTTATCTTCATTTGTTGCATTTACTCAATCCCTTATTTTATGCGGTCCGTTTAGTGCCTGTTAATCACATTGGGTGATTTGCAAGACACTTTTCTTGTCTCTTATCAATCTTATCGAACATCTCCTTATGTGATTTTTCTTGTTTTTTTCTTGCCTCTAATCCGCCTTTCTTTTCATTGTTTCTTTTTTATCAACATGTTCAAGAATTATTTTTCATTCAGGTTGACAAATAACAAAAAAGGTTACCAGGTGAATAAGTACGATACATCGAAGTTTTCCCACTATGGAAAATCTGATCGATTTACCGTGAGTGATATTTTTCACATTCGGAAAGAATTTTTATCTTATAGAGATCAGTCGGAAGCTGGAATCGCTCAGAACTTGCATGAGCGTTTCAAGCATGGAAAGACTTATGTGAGTGAAAATCTAAACCGTTCTATTGAAAGTCACTCTCAATTTTCAGACGAAAGCAAGTAACGTTCTGGTCTTTGTGAACAATTTTGACAAACCAACCACAAATGACCATGAACTCAAGAGGTGTCATATCACAGGGTTGGCGAAAAATGCATTGGACAGAGTTACCAGCATGAGTTCTAATTCAGAATCTATTGTTTTTGGGTAGGTTTCATTTTTCGAGAAATTTGGAACTATCAAAATGTTTCAGTGGTGAATCTGGTTCCGGAAAGTCCCAAAATGCATTCAACGTGTTCAATTTTTTGACATCTCAACCAAAATCGAAGGTGTCCATCAAGCATTCAAGCGCAATTCAGGCCGTTTTCAAAAGTTTTGGTTGTGCTAAAACTTTGAAAAACGACGAAGCAACACGATATGGATGTTCAATGGATCTTTTGTATAAGAGGTGTTCGAATTGGCGTAGACCCTTGGCATATTACCTTTTTTTCAGAAACATTCTTGCTGGACTTAATTTGAAATATACGGTGCCGCTGGAGGTGCCTCGTGTGATTTCTCAAAAACCTGGTGAGAGGAACTTCAATGTGTTCTATGAAGTGTACCATGGATTGAATGATGACATGAAAACAAAGTTCGGAATCAAAGGACTCCAAAAGTTTTTCTATATTAATCAGGTACAAGCTGCTCATATCAGACTTACTTTTTTATCTTGCGAATTTGCAGGGAAACTCTACTGAGAATATTCAAAGCGATGTAAATCATTTCAAAAGCTTGGAGGATGCACTTCACGTTTTGGGTTTCTCCGATGATCATAGAATAAGCATCTACAAAATCGTTTCAACTATCTTGCACATTGGAAACATTTATTTCCGCACTAAACGGAATCCAAACGTTGAGCAAGATGTGGTAGAGATTGGAAATATGTCAGAGGTGAAGTGGGTTGCATTCCTGCTGGAAGTCGAGGTTGACAAACTTCTCAACTTCTTACTTCCGAAATCGGAAGATGGAACAACTATCGATTTGAACTCGGCGCTTGATAACAGGTCAGTCATGAATTCTGAGCAACTCGGGAAGCTTGATTTCCAGAGATTCCTTCGCTATGCTGATATATGAAGAGTTGTTCAAATGTGTAATCAATCGAATCAGTCTCCACTTGAAATGCCCACTTCACACCGGAGTCATTTCAATTCTTGACCACTATGGATTCGAAAAGTACAACAACAGTGGAGTTGAAGAGTTCTTGATCAACAGTGTGAATGAACGAATCGAGAATCTTTTCGTCAAGCATAGCTTCCACGATCATCTGGTCGACTATGCCAAGGATGGTATCACTGTGGATTACAAAGTTAGAAAACAGCGACGAATTTATTTACTTAGTATTTGTTACAGGTGCCCCACAGTATCGAAAACGGAAAAACTGTAGAACTTATCTTCAAAAAGCCCTACGGTTTGCTTCCATTGCTCACAGACGAGTGCAAGTTCCCGAAAGGCAATCAGGAGACATACTTAGAGCACTGCAACTTGAATCACACTGATCGAAGCTCGTATGGAAAGGTATGAGCTGACTTTTTCGTATATTATGCTAATTGAGAATTTCAGGCCAGAAACAAGGAGAGAATGGAGTTCGGTGTCCGTCATTGTATCGGAACAACTTGGTACAATGTCAACGATTTTTTCTCGAGAAACAAACGGACCATCTCTTTCTCCGCTGTTCAACTTTTGCGTAGCAGTAAGAATCCGGTAAGTGTTGAAAGTTCAACGCCGAATAATTAAAAGTTTTCAGATTATTGGTCTCCTCGTCGAAAGTTACAGTTCCAACACAGCTGACATTATTGTCTCTCAGGCTCAATTCATTCTTCGAGGTGCTCAGGAAATGGCTGACAAAATCAATGGGTGAGTCCATCTCTGAAGCTCCCACTAATCCCAAACTCTTTTTCAGATCACATGCTCATTTTGTTCGTTGCATCAAGAGTAACAATGAACGTCAGCCAAACAAGTTTGACATCCCACTAGTGAATCGTCAGATTAAGAACCTTCTTTTGGCAGAACTTCTCAGTTTCCGTACTAAGGGATATCCAGTGAAGATGTCGAAAACTTCTTTCGCAAGACAGTGAGTGAAAGGACAACTTTTCATCTCATATTTTTCTCTCCAGATACCGATGCCTTCTCCCAGGAGACATTGCCATGTGTCAAAATGAGAAGGAAATTATTCAAGACATCCTTCAAGGACAAGGCGTCAAATACGAGAATGACTTCAAAATTGGAACCGAATACGTTTTTCTGCGTGAACGCCTTGCTGATCGTTACGAGAATCAACAAAACAAGATTTGCTCAGATGCAGCTGTTGTGATCCAAAAGAATCTTAAAACATTTGTTGCACAAAAAATTTATAAGCGAAAAAGAGCAGCTATCATCAAGCTGCAAGCTGGTTTGAGGGGATGGAAAGCCAGGTGAAAAGCTGATGGCTGGAAATTAGTTCATTTTCGATATTCCAGAAGAGATTACATTTCGAAGCGGGAAGAAATGTTCAAGGCGATCGGGAGAACTATGAAAAGGAACAAAAGATTGGATGCCTACCACCAGGCGCTTGGCAATGACAATTCTGGTCAACTACAGCATACACTTGTTGGGTACATTGACATCAACGAGGATGCTAAAAAATGCTTGGAGAGGCCAACATCGGATACGGAAGCCACCGATATTCTGACACAGTATCTGACGATTCCTGTCAAAAGTTTCCTACCGAGCATGAAGAGCATTTCTTTGGAGCAATATGCAGAAGATAATTTTAAGGGCCATCTTCTAGAACCTCGTCGCGAGCCCATTATGACTCCATTCCTGCACAAGGAGAGCGAATTTGATTTCCGTCTTTCTGTGGAGATATTCAAACTGATTCTTAAATATATGAATGATAGAAAACTGTCGAAGAAGCAACGAGAAGACTTGGGCAGATACATTGTCCAACAGGTAAATCCAATCTAACAGTTTATGCACAGTTTAGCGTTACAGGGTATTTCCAACCCGTGTCAACGGGATGAAATATTGGTCCAAATAATCAACCAGATTCACAACAATCCAGACAAGACGGCCACCGACAACGGATGGAAATTAGTGCATATGGCAATTTCCGTTTTTCCGCCAACTGAAAACATCATTCCGATGTTGATCGGATTCTTCAATCAAGAGTCAGCATCATTGAGAGAGCAACTGTTTGCAACACTTCAAAGAAGACTGAAGATTTACGACAGTGAGGTAACAAGAATCGAGATCCAAAAAGAGAAGCTACTGCTGTAGTTTCAGATCGCCAGAGAGCATCCACCATCCAATTTGGAACTTCAAGCAACTCCAAATATTCCAAATACAGTTGCCGAAATCAGCTGCTACGATGGCTTATGCTACGATATTCATGTCAATCCGTGGAGCACCACAAGTGACCTGGCTGAACGGATCTTGAAGCAAAGGTGAATCAAAACATTTATTTCACCGTATACCGTTTATTTCAGGGGAGTCGGCATCGCTTTGGGTTGGACTGTGGAAGTTGAGACACCAAACAGAGTTTTTGTTCCAACTGGCAATCATTTCATGCATGATGTATTCTCTCAAATCGAAGGTGCTAACTTGGATCTTGAAAACCAACAGTGAGTAAATCGGAAAGAAAGTTCCAGTAGATGTGACTTATTTCAGTTCAATTTTCTTCAACTTCCCACCAGAAAAACTGGTCAAGAAGACGACAGAGGAACCAAAGCCAGTTGTCGAGGAATCAGCATCGTTAGAAACTGGAACAACTCCCAAACTTCCGAGAAAGTATCCGACACCTGAAGAATGGATCAATCAACCACCACAACGCACTGAAAGCAGAAATACGCCATTGTTAGAAACTGAACAGTGAGAAACTTTCAATCATATATTCTTCCAGAGACCATAAAAATGTTGACGAGGAATCGGACGAGTCGTTGTTGCGAGAATACAACGAGGAAGCTGGTTACGCTTATACTCTCCCAAGAAAGAATAAACAAAAACCACATGAATCGGAAGAGACTGGTATTTTGAAGGTTCCCATGATTCTAATTTCTTGATTTTTCCTTTTTAGAAACGTCAGAAAGTGAAGAAGATGTTGAAGGTGAAGTCGGTAATCGTGTTGGATATGAATCGGTCCGACCAAAAGAGAACATGAAAATGATGGAGACCATTCAAGATCATTCGCATATTTTGAAATCGCCGATTCTCCCAAGGAAGACATATTCAAGGTCAGTTCCCAGAGAACAAAATGAAAATTTCGATTTTCTACAATTTATTTTTTCAGAAACGAACACCACGAGGAATACACGCCGATGAACTTTGCGCCACCCCCAACTTTCACGTATCCGCAACAAATGCCCATGATGCAGTACGTACCTGTCATGATGACTCCATCAATGATACCCGGTCAGCAAATCGCAATGATTCCTCAGCAGATGATGATGCAACCACAGTTTTCCTACGTTCCTCAGTACCCACAAAGTGAGTTTTTTCGTCCTATTCACTTCATATTTATTTTTTGAATTGTCTTCAGTCCCTCAATATCGGCCTCCTGAACCAATCCTGTCACCTCAGAGTGTGAGATCAGATGTTCCACCAATGATGGCGCCAGTTATGTACGATGGACATGAGTCCACCAGATCCCGTGACTTTCGAAAATTGAAACGTGGAGAAGTTCCCAGCCAATACTCAACCATCCGCAATATGCCAGTCCCTGAGCACGGAAAAGACGTGGATCAGTTTCTGGATGCAGTCTTCGATCAATGTCTTTCCAAAGATGAACAGAGAGCTGCTGACTTCTCCGCTCATCAATTAGCCAACACCATCAAAGGAGGAAGAGTCAGACCAGAAGGTTACTATGAGCCACCACAGCCGACGTTCTCTCCAGCACCACCAAGATATCCAACACTTCGCCGTGTAGATGACTCTCCTGCTAGAAGTCGTGCTAAAAGTCTTCCACGTATCGTTTCCCCAAGACACGATCACTATGTCAAACGTCCTCATTCAAGGGTAAATAGTGCAACCTTTCCACATGATTGCGCCTGATTTGATTGTTTCGTTTTTTTAGAATTCGTACAGTAATGAATCGACATCCTCCGATGATCAAACGAATTACCGAAGCAGGGAGCGTTCGCTGCCACGTTTTCACTCGAACAACGGGTACAATTATGATCCTTCGCAGCCGGTGTATATGATGCCAGTGCAGATGAATGGACACGGAGAGATGATACTGTTGTCACCAATGGGATCTGAGGTGCAAAATCACAATTGTGACTATTCAGTTTGAGATTTTCAGAGGGCAGCTAGCCGCCATGGAACTCATGACCGAGCCCGCCGCCATGCTACCAGCGGAGTCGAACGTTACATGTCAAAACGATCTCCATCAGTCGATATTTTGAAACCCCAGCTGTCGAGGTTAGTTGGTTCTCCCACCATTTTTAATCAGCTTATCGGCTATTACCATGTGTAATCTCAGAAGAACACCCGACGTCGTTGCTCTGGAACAAACACACGTCAGACCTCATTTGGTGAGTGTATTGTTTACTTGCTTGAAATGTCTTCTTGCAATGGCAATCAAGAAATAAAATAGCGTTTTTTTTATCAGCCAACGCAAGAAAATTTTATGTCAGCTCAATTTTTTCTCTGCAGCATTTCCAATTTCTTCTCTGTGCCGTATCACTTTTTACTACGCGTTTTGTGTATTGTATTCCAAATACCGATGTTTACTTTTTTATGGGAGCATTGATGCCGGGTATTTCGCAGGACTATTCTTGGTCATTGATATGGAAGGAATTCCAAATTTTATTAGTCCGTTGAGTTTATTCAGTTCGCTTTTTTTGTCTGCTGTTTTGAAGGAGTGAGAATATTAAACGAAAAGGTGTTTAATGCCTAACGCCCTTTTGTTAAAACCCCCAGTCATTTTGAACCTTAGCGCTTACTGTCCACATTTCTTATACTGATAAGAACAGTAAAAACGAAGAAAGGCGAGCATGAAACATTTTTCTCTTACACACGCACACTCAAAAGCATATACGCATCATCATACGTATTTTTTTATCAAAAAATGTCTTTTTCGATACAACCATTGTATATTTTAATGGCCGTCTGAAAAAGTCTCTCGTATGGCGCCTGAGAAGACTGCGGTACTAATTATCATTTGTTTCAGGCGCAATCGCCCGTCGGTCGGCAAACGGGCCGCTTGGAAGAATTTTCAGCGTTGCCGAGAAGTGACTCGCGTACTCGGGAAAGGTAAGTTGGAAAACAGCGGTTTTCATACACTTTGTGCGACTTTATCCACGTATACCTTTTTTGATAATTTTAAAGGTCTTGACATAAATGATTGAAACTTTTTCCAGAATGGAAAACCCATTGCTGGCTCGTCAATACCAGCGAGCCTACCCATACCAAAATGGAACAGTTGTCCCCCCACCACCATCCAGCTACCGTTCCCCATCACCAGCTCCGACGTCTGCCGATAGAAGAGTCAGCTATACTGTATAGTCAAAACTTTGAACGTTGTTTCAGGGATTGAGTCGTCTACCACAGGAAGCATACGTTGAGCCAGCTGTCAAGAACACCAAAAACAACGCTGAGTACTTGAGCCCTCACAGATTCAATTTGGATGAGCAGAAAGCAGTCATCCGTCATGAAAAGGAAACTGCTAAACATGCATTGAACATGCTCAGTGACCGTTTGAAGGTGAGTAAAGATTTCTTTATGTTACTTACACATTTCGATATATTTTTAACGTGCAATTATTCTAACAGAAACTACCACCGCCAGTTGACAATGTTCGTCTTATCCGTCCAGTAACACCTCAACAACAGCGCCCTATAACACCATCACCAGCTCCGTCTGAGACTGTTATTGTGCACACTCCAGTAATCATTCGAAATGAACATCACAAGATCTACATTACTCAATTCAGAGCCCACCACCGCAACCAACACCACCACCACCACAACCTGTTCGTCATGAGTGGATTGTCAAAGATTCAGTGGAGCGCAATCCAGAGACTCAAGAAAGAATCAGAGGATCCTTTATTAGTATGATTATTTGTTATCGTGTGAATGAGAAAGTTGTGTTTTTAGAAGAGCCACTGGTCCCTCAACCACCAAAAGCACCAGTTGTTGCTGAGAAGCCAGCTGTGAAGTTTGTGAAGGCTCCTTGGAAGTTGACCATCCGTAAGGAGATGTTCTATCCCGGAGAAGTTCTCAATGATATTCAAATCATTGATCAAGTCTTTGCTCAAATCGTTGAGGACTGCAAGAAGTCCTATCCCTACAGAATCAGATTGGAGGACCGTAAACAAGTCGAAGATGTTTTGAGTGAGTTGATCAAGACAAACTGTGGATTATTCGTTTATCATAGGAGCTTATCAAATTCCACCATCGGATCTGAACAATCAATCTAACATTCATCCTGATGTCAAAGTTGCGATCATTGAGAAAGCAAGATTGTGGCCTTTGTACTTCAATCAAGTTTACGAAGTGAGTCCCCAGATGACGAAATCTGAGAAAATACATGTCTTCAACGTGAATGTTATAAATAAGTTTGTATCGAAACTTTCCCTATTCGTCATACAAAAATTTGATCAATAGGTCACGGAGAAACGCCCTGATGAATCAGTCAGTATCATCTTTGCCATCTCGGAACACGGAATCCGCTTGATTGTCCACACACCGCATGACTTGGAACATCCGCTGAAGATTCAAGATTTCTTCCCGTCAGTTTTCATCATTTCCAAAATTAGATTTTAAAGTGAATTCCACATTCTTTTCAGATTCGAAACACTGGCCGACGTTTCTCTCGAGGCAAATGACATCCTCTCGGTTCATGTACGTCATGAGAACGAAGAAAATGCGTATTCGGCGGTCCGCATCAAGACCAATCAGGCTCCCCAAATCAAGAAGACGTTGGAGAAATGCCTCTCGGGTGGGGTCGTTCCAAAACGGAAATTCGTCCGTGCGCTCGAAGACTATGTGACCAGCGAGGTCAACCATTTGTCGTTCAAACAGGGCGACGTGATTGAACTCGTAAGTCAATTAGGGAGCGGTACAAACCATAATCGTGATTTCCTGCAGTTGCCAGCACCCGAATCAGAAACCCCGCCAGTCGGGAATTGGTTGTATGGTAGAATCGAGAATAGATTCGGATATTTGCTTGCGCAATATGTGGTTTCCACCGATGGAGATCGCATTCCACCAATTAGATACGAGAACAGCGCGGAGAGGGTAATAGCATGAAACAAAGTGTGGAGAAAAACCAAAGATTATTTCAGGATGAGAGAGTGAAATTCTTTGACGATGAAGTCCCATTCTCTAGCGAGCGATACACAATGCTCGATTTTGCGACCAAATATTTCCGTAAACCAAAAGATAAGAAAAAACGTCAGTCATGATTACAGTTGTTCTTGTAAATGCAATGTTTCAGAAGAAGAATGGGCATGGGAAGACATCTCTCAAGCGGTCCGATACAGTGACAAACTGATTTCTCATTCTCTTCTAGCAGATTTGGGATCTGAGGAGAGCAAATATGCAGTGGAAACTTTCCATTCTATCATGAAATTCATGGGAGATGAACCATTGAAGAAATCTGAGTCGATGACAGATGTGGTTTTCAAAGTTCTTATTATCTGCCATCGTCAGCCAACTTTGAGAGATGAAGTCTATTGTCAACTCATCAAACAGACGACTTCTAATAACTCCACTAAGTATGAGGCACAATCTAATTCATAGTAACTTTTTTGGAATTCCAGACCAAACAGTGCTCTTCGTGCATGGAGATTGCTCACGATCATCACCGCCTATTTCCCATCCAGTCTCACCCTGAAACCCTACGTTTTGCAATACCTCGGAGACAATGCTGACGATTGGCAAAGACCGTACCACGGTGCGTCAAGATCATAAGATTATGCTGAATAATGTAAATATTTTTCTAGGGACAGCACGAATTTGCCAAACAAACATGATTCAAACGTTCAAGTACGGCGGTCGCAAGGTTCTTCTCAATGCTCTCGAGGTCCAACAGATTACGGTATGATCCTTATGACTTCTTTGAGGTAAACAGTTTAGTGAATGAAATGTTACGTTTCAGGACGGATGTCAACTGAGACGTCAAGCCTTCTTCATCACTCGAGAACATAGTGTCAGCCAGACGATTCGCCCGATTGCAGTTGCTGAGGAAATGATTCAGGAACTCTGTAGTCTTTTGAATGTGAGATCTCTGCATGAGCAACAGGAGTTCTCACTGTGTTACACAGTTGGAAAAGGTACTATCCGGGAACACAAAACTGATTTTGAGATGTTCCCTATTCAGACAAACGACTCAACTACTGCAAGAACGATAACTATTTGATGGACATCATCACCGAGAGTGAACACAAAAAACTTCCGTTCCAATTCCATCTTAAGCGAACTGTTTGGGTACACCCGTTACGATATGATAACGCCGCGTACATTGACTCGATGTTTGACCAAGTCAGACCCGATTCGGTTTTGACTTTGTGTACAAGAACGTATCATTTTTAGGTGATCGACGATTATCTGCGCGGATCACTCATTTCGACCAACTCGTTGGGTCAATTGACGGCTGCCACAACAGAGGAGATTATCAAATTAGCTGCCTATCTGTACCTTCTACTTCCTGAGAATGCGAAGGGACTTACTACGTGAGTGATAGGATAAACTCAACGAGAGTTTAGGAGTGTCAAAGAAGGATGACAACTTTCTTAAATTATCCGAAAGTTACAACAATAGTCTACCTGAAAAAAAAAACAATGAATGAAAATGCTGTGTTCGATCAATCCAACGTGTAACCTGATGAACTTTTTTAGAAAGACTCTTCCTCAAATCGTCCCCAAGAGTGTTATCGAACCCAAACATCGACACCAGGAAGAGATGGTGACAAGAATAAATCGACAACTGAAAATGTTCGGTGGTCGAATGAGACCTGCCGAGGCCAAGTCTCACTTCTTGGGTATTCCCCAAACTTGGAAGCGACGAAAATAACAATTTATTTCTCAGAACTTCTGTCAACATGGCCTTTGTTTGGTGTCCTGCACTACCGGTTGAAGTCTGTGGTTGAGAATGGCAACCAACTACCAGAAGTGATCCTGACAATCAACAAATCGGGAATCGAACTGTTACAACCGAAATCAAAGGAAGTGTTCAAACAGAGAAATTATGATCAAGTATGGATGCACTCTGGTTGAACTTTTGATTTTCTGTTTTCAGATTGAATCGGTTGAGAGTATTCGAAAGACGGCGTACAAGATCGTCCGTTTGGTGATTAACACCCCGGAGGGTGAGGAAACATTGGACATCAAAACGGACGAGGTGAGATTCCGGAACAAGATGTGTCCATATCAAATTAGTGAAGATCTCTACCAATCGACTCAAACCTGATAATTGAATAACCCTGAGCAGAGATCGAGGACAATAGTTTTCTTTAATTTGGTTCTCTTTGTCTTCATAGGAAGCAAATCAAAGAAATAGAGAGTTCATAGTGTAAAAAGCGATGACCGCCAAACCATACTGCCGAAGAAAGACCAACAAACTATTTTGCAGAAGCCTGTGTTTTGTTTGTTTCAGGCCGACGAAATTTCCCACTTGATTGGTCAATACATGTTTGTGACTGTTGGAATCGAAGACAGGGACAGAGGCTCGACGGAGCTGTAATCGTCGACATTTCAGAAACGCTAATTATTGTTCCACTCAATAATACCATTTATTATCTTCAATGTGCAAGTTGAAGGCTTTCAATTATTTCATCCCTTATCTCAACCCCAAACTAACCAAAACTTCTCAATCCCTTCCAATATACTTTCAGATGATATTCGTTACCACAAAAAACTGTTTCCCTTTTTTATGTGTTATGATGCTTCTTCAATTTTTATGATTTATGTCGTACAGTTTTCATTTTCCATAAAGTTCAATGAATACGAAGATAATACACCACAAGTTCAGCGAATTTCCCTAGTTTTCTTCCTCGTAGACACATATTCAAGAGACGGAAAAATTTGAATAGCACAAGACCATTGATGATGTGAATAATCTGTTCCGCGAACTGCATCTCGAAAAATTTGAATAGAGATCAATCTGAAATGATGGATTAAGAGTAAAACCGATTGAAATCATAAAATCGAACGATATATTCCTAATTCACGCGCATTATGGTTCACCTCCGTCTCCACTCGCGAAGTTCGGCGAATTCGGCACATGGCGCTCGCTCTGTCTCGTTTTCTTTCGCACACTCTTTGCTTTGAGTGTGACTATGGACAGATCTCGGTGTGGGCTAGCCACGCCCACTATTTTAAGACCTTTTATAGGCAACAAATGGGGTGGAGAGTACAAACTTTTATAACATCTGTGACGAAAAAAGTTGAGTACAAAACGGCCTTAAAAGATCGCGACAAAGCGACACACCACTCGACACACTTCTTGACCATCAAACGTTTCGATTCACTTTCATTCATTACCATGAACCTGGTTCTTCTCATTCTGGTTTTTTTTGCTGTATTCACAACGGGAGTTGATTGCAGGTATGTTTTTTTCGTTCTCTTTGTTGATTGCTTGCTTTGGAAAAATCGTATTATTTATTCTGCAGTTCTGACAATTTCACTTGTAATGCTTCGTTTAGCTTGATTGAAATTTTCATTGAGACGAATGACACAGAAACTGTCAACATAACTGGAAAATCTAATTTTTCGACTGCTCTTTCGACCTTAAACAAAAAATTTCATATCAGAACTTGCCATTTTCCTGTTAATGTTTAAACTTACAGACGACGACGCATGGTCATTGATGACGTGATTCGACACAAACGAGCAATGCTCTTCCGGGAAGATATGATATCACATAACAACGTCAGTCCATTCTGATTCTCCACGTATTTTTAGTTCTCTTCGTTTTGTTACTATTCGAGTCTAAAACATGCTTTAATTTGATTATTCATTTTCCGAAACTGAAAGCTAATAAAAATGTACATGAAATCGTAAAACTTCGACATTGGCACAAACCTATAAAACTTGATGATCGACGAAAAAATGTCTTAATGAAAATAAAAATTTTCTTTCGGAAAAAAAGTGAAGCAAGAAGTCCATGACAAGGTACACAGTTATAGTTTTTGCACGGAACAAAATGATAAGAACGTTTTCACTTTGTCTTTTTCATGTCAACGCCACATGAAGCTGCATTTGGGTTAATGCGATTACCAATTATATAATTATCTTCCCTCTAAGAGCCCCGCTCTATCAAACTCATGCCGTTCTAAAGATCTCTATCGTGTTTACTTGAACTTTGGTTCCGTTTTTTTTTCTTGTTCAGAATCGTGATTCTATATTGAGCTATTGATTCTTTCCAATTTTTTTCATTTTTCAGATTTCTTGAAATGAGCATACATATCCAATCAGCCTCAAATTCAAGAGGGTATGTCACTTCGAAAGAAATGTTGATGACATATATTCATAACATGGCGAAGGCAGATATTCGGAAACTATTGAGGCCTGTGAAAGATGGGCTTCTGACTGAAAACACTATGTTTCATATGAACACTCAGTAGGTTCTCATTGCATTCAAAATCGAAAGGCCTGTTAACAGAAACTTCTCCGTTGACCACGTGATTGTTCCAATTTCAATAACTGATTTCATCAAAGAACTCGACCCGGAGTGGATGCGATGGATTCACAAAGGTAGAGTTCAAGATCGTTTTTGTGCATTCTACGTACACCAAATTTGATAACTGATTTTGCCGCCGTAATGGTGAGTTAGTGATAGTGATGCATTTAGTTTTTCAGCTCCCGGTGATGGTGACCTGGAAGAGAGACGATACGCACCTCATGCAACTTATGACTATCATGGAGATGTATGAATAGTGCAAGGGTATTGTTTTATACTTTCACATTTTCAGCATGTAGATAGTGATGTGATATTAGATTATGTGACTGGAATGGATAAGCATCAGAAACGAGCGTTGCTCAATTTGATTCGAGAAGGTGTTCTCACAGACGAATGTTTTATCAATATTTCAACACATGTTGGGCCAGAAAGAGTGCAGGTATAACCAAAAATCGTAATATGTGAGAAACGTTTGAACATTTCCAAAATATAGGTACCCATGCCTAGAGTCGTGGAAGCGATGCGCATAATTCAAGAAGGCGAACAAGATCTCCAGAAAGAAAAACCGACTCTGCTGAAAATAGTTACAATGAAACACTATTCATCAGCATCGTTTGAAAATCACTACCGAGCAGGTATCTCATGATAGAATAACCCTGACTCAAACTCTGATGGTTTCAGATCTCAAAGTACGATCTCTCACTGCCGCAAGGTTTACGATGCCGATCTGGTATACCATTTTGTTTTCTCTAATGACTTTGGCTACTTTTGCTTCTCATATATGGTCCCAAGTCACTAATTTTTCTGGACTGCAAGAAACATTATCTATGGCTCTCCCTACTATTATTTTGGTATTGTCCAGGTAAAATGTTCACAGTTACTAAACGGAATTTTCTGAATCGCTTCTAACTCAATCATCTCTTTCAGTCTTCTTATTGGAATGCTGCTTTACTTCAACATTTACATGGTTGGATTTTTGTGCTGTTGCGAGAACAACTACTCAAACCACTTGGTGACTAATGACTTGGACTATTCTGCTCTTTACGTTCATTTTTGGTGTGTACGTGTGTCCGAAAAAAAAATTAAATTACCATCTTCTAGTGAGCTTAACAAATTCGAATATCGGATATATTGTGTGAAAGGATTACAATTTATTCTTTTATGGTATACAGTGCTTCTGGCTGTCTACGCTCATGAGCATGATTTGAATATCTATCCAGCGTTAGTTTGTGTTCTGACTAACGGTTTCGGATTAATGTTGTTTGCAAGGTGAGTTCAGATTTTAACCAACAAGGAATGTACAATTCTCTTTTCAGAATGGCTGAATTCTTTCGGAGATGTCGAAGAACGAGAGATGGAACAGCAATTGCTGCTCGGTAGTTTTGAGCAGCTTGCCAAATTTGTACAAGTCCAAAGCACAACATTCGATCGGTGTAAATTTTTTGCTGAACATACTACTGTTGTATTATAAAAAGGGTGAATTGTTTGATAGAATGATGTCTCTATTTTCATTTTCAATCTGAAACGGTTTTCTAAAAACCTGAGCACCAATTAATCGAACTCCAATAGATCGAAACATAAGAAGTACTGCAAGAATTTTTCACCGCACTATGTTTTCAACGGCACATTATGATTCGAACTGTTGCAAACCCGTATTTTCCAAAACGCAACTTTTCAGTGCACTTTTTTCAGACTTCAGTCGAGAAAAAGTTCGAAAATTCAGTTCAAACCATGAAATCTATCAACTCTGTGATCGAGAAATATAATTTTTTTTTTGTTCAAATGATGCCGAAACTGTACCACATAATGCAGAACATGATTAATTCTAGAAGTGTTGGTGTCACTATTACCTGAACCGAATCGCTTGCTCAACCGGTTCAGTTTTGTTCAATCCATCCATGTTTGGTTTCACGTATTTTTACTTTTTCAAAGCATGGATGTGCTTTTGTTTTCAAAAGTGTTTAAGAATATCTCCCGTTCAGGCAACAACACCAAATGTCTCACAACAGAATAGTACAAGAAATGAGAAGTCAACAAAGACGAGACAATGTTAAAATACCGTTTTTTGCCAATTCTGCATTCCACATTCAATACGGATTTCGAGACTTTAATTTTGGAAACCTTGGATAAACTACACAGAGCAGAACTTTGTGCTATTCATAAGAATTGAAAAAAAATGGAATTATTTATCCCTGTATAACGCAATTTCGATTGTTCTGCAATAAAAAAATCGCTCATACGATGCGATCTTCTAACTGTTCGGACCAACAAACATTGCATCATTGTAATACATCACCCCCCCCCCCCCCCCCCCCCCCCCCCCC
>LR544328.1:642026-749495 GCA_900536305.3 Caenorhabditis sp. 40 LS-2015
CCCCCCCCCCCCCCCCCCCCTTCCAACGTGTCCACCTCACGCTGTGCGCACTCGGGTCACCTGCCCTCTCATCATATGCGCGTCATTTCGGATGCAATGCACACACCTTGCATCAGTTTTTCCCGCCATTTCTTCTCGTTCATCATTATTAACTTTGCATAATTTAGATTTGATTTCGTAGAATTCGTGTCCTTATTTTTTTGGGAGTAGTAGTTAGTCGCATGTGAATTTGGGTATTTTCTTTTCTCTCTCGTGATTGTGGCTTTTATGAATGGCATCTCCTTCCTGGGTTTTTCATTGATTCTCGTTATCTGCTACCGTTTAATTTTAGCTATTGTGAACACCTTTTATGAACGTTATCGTGTTGAGATCCGTAGAAAACGTTGCCTAAGAACGAGAATGTTCGGGAAAACGGCCAACGTTGCGGCGAAAGAGTGCGCAAGAGAAACAGACAGTTCTCTATGTGTCACTGCTTACGAGGCGATGGTGACCAAGACGTTTCTACAAAAACACGTGCTTACACTGTCACTTTTTTCACAATTTTCCACATCTTATCACGTTTCCTTGCCATCGCCATCAGATGAATTTGCTTGATTTAGTTGATATCACAAATAATACTGAAAAACTTCAGGTGGGAGATGCCATTCTAAGCAAAAGTAACCAGAGATGAGTGTGTACTATCTAGTTTTAGCGGTTCTTTTGCTCTTCATGGCCTTGGTACCATACAACTCCGGGCAGCAGTACATCGATGATGATAGTGAGATAGAGGTGGTCCGTTCTTGTCAGGTTTGTACTTGATCATCTTCATTCAAAAGTCAGTTTTTTCATCTTGCAGAGTGGATACGTGCACAATGTGGACTGTGAAGAAGAAGGAAGACTCAATATCATCATTGCTGCCACTTTGAATGGAGCTGTCACTGCCTTGGACGGAAACACGGGTGAATTGTTATGGAGACATCAGGATGATCCACTTCTGCGGGGATCTTTGACTTCATCTGAGGTGATTTTACAACTTTTAAACATATCACAGTCTTGTCAAACGAAATTATCTGAAGAAAGCCATGAAGAAATCCAGTCATGATGCAATGACAAAATTACTGTTTTCAGCCCATTGACATCGGTGGAACCAGTTTGCAATTGATGCCAACACTGGATGGCAGACTGTTCTCCTACACACACAACACGAATCTCATTGAACCAATGTCGATAACAACGGATTCGCTTCTGGAATCGACGATGCGCCTTGGACAAGACGCCGTCGCCGGCGGGAAGAGTGTCACAACCAAGGGGTTCGATTTGTACACCGGAGAACTACAGTACGAATGTTCGATGGATTCGTGTGGCAACCAAGACTCCGAGCTTCCAGTGAATCCGATCATTCTTGTAAAACGGGTCACAAACTCAATTCGTGCTATGGACACACTGCGTGGAGTCGAGCGATGGAATTTGTCGACAGCAGAGCTCGACGTCAGTCTTGTTGGTGGAACTCCAGTTTCAGCTATTCCAGTGTCTGACGTTCAAGTTTTGCTCCAACCACCAGACGGAATACTTGTTGGTGTCAACAATCACGACCACGAGGAATGGAAAACGGATGTTCAGGGACATATTGTCAATGTTTGGCAGGTTTCCGGAAACATGATCAGAGAGGTGTGTTCTCACTCCTATTCCATTATCATTTGATTGTGTTTCAGATCTCATTGTTCAACCCACGCAACA
Source organism: Caenorhabditis sp. 40 LS-2015 (assembly GCA_900536305.3). Lineage (NCBI taxonomy): Eukaryota > Metazoa > Nematoda > Chromadorea > Rhabditida > Rhabditidae > Caenorhabditis > Caenorhabditis tribulationis. The sequence continues at coordinate 643,743 of LR544328.1, forward strand.
TCTTCACTACTCGCCGGGAAGTGGTGCAACGGGAGAAACGTAACTTGCAAACCCAGACTTCACTCTTCTACATGGGCATATCTGATGGATTCCCGTTCATCATCCAGAGTCCAAAAGCGAAACGGAACTTGAAGAAGAAAATGAACTCACTTCCGGAGCCATCTAATGTTGCTGAATTCACCGGTCCACGTTCTTGTTCCGCCAACGACGACAGCAGAAGTCTCGCGTACGATGTCAAACACGAAACTTTGCGTAAGTACATTCTCAGTCGACTTCAGAAATTAGCTTTCTTTTCAGGTGCTGTACTCCAACAAGCATTTCAAAATTCGCAAAGCAAGGCTATCGAAGACAAAAGTCCATCCGGAAGAAGAGATCTCCAAATTGTTACCCAAGAAGCGGACAAGCCAGCTCAGCAGCTCGGAGTCAAAAACATGAGATCCACCTCTCTCTCACAATACGGAGATCACGGATACTTAATCTACGACTCTGCACCATCAAGGGCCATGTTCAAACTACCGTCACCAACGACTTTTGTCCAGTCAATGTTTCACTACTTGTTCAATCCAACAGCTTTACTCGGTCTCGTTGCTGGTTTTGTTGGTGTAGCACTCTCCACTGTCTACTGGGTCAGAAAACCGTCCCATAGAATGATCCAGCAAAGGCTCAGTTCGGAGAGCTCTGATGCAGACAGCACTCTGCATAGAACAAGAAGCGAATCATTCGCACCAACAGATGACGAAATCGAACGTTTGGTTGAGGAGAAATCGGATCCGAGTGGAACACCAAGACGGCTACGAGCAGATAATGCTTTGGTTCGGAGTTTTCGATCGTGACGATTTGTTCAAACATGTTATTTTCCAGGTGGTTGAGAAATCCAACATAGAGAAGCGTGCTTCGCCGATGGTTAAAACTCCAAAACGACAGGCAAAAACAGACGTGGACACGGATGAGAGCTCACTTTCAAACGACCAGAAGAAGCGACTGCTGAGAGATCGAACAATTTCTCGTTCCAGTCTGGAAGGATTCACAAGCCGCTTCGCGAACGAGTTTGAAGTCAAAAAAGTCATTGGTTACGGAGGGTTTGGAATTGTGTTCCGTGCACAAAGCATCATTGACATGAACGAGTACGCTGTGAAAAGAATCGCTGTCGTTGATACGTAAGCTATCAATCACTTTTACGGTCATATGACTTATTTTTTCAGAGAGAAAGCGAGAGATCGTGTCCTCCGAGAGGCAAGAGCTCTGGCAATGTTTGACCATCCTGGTATCATTCGATACTTCTACGCATGGGAAGAACGACCCCCAAAGGGATACCAGGATAAGGAAGACGAGGGATTATTTGGAAAGTTGAAGGCGGAGAAACTTGCCAAACTTCACGAAATAAAGAAGAAAAATAAACCGAGCAGTAATATTCATCACGTGAAATCCAATGACACTGCTTCTTTTGCTGGAAGAACTTTCGAGATGCCTCCAATTGTTGGACACACTTCAGAGGCCGATGATAGTTGGAACGTTTCGAACAAACCAATGGAAATTGGTGCCAAACGGACGACTTCTGAAAGCAAACAGGGACTGCGTGAGTGTTTCAACTTCTTTTTTTTGGAAACGAGTATCTTGCTCATTTCAGATGGAGAGTCGGACAGCAGTACTGCAGACCTTCAGAAGGTGGAGAGTGCCGGGTTCTCAGAAATTAGCAATGAATCTGACACAACCGAGGACTCAAGCTCTAGTTCGTCTTCTTCTGGATCATCAATTAGTGACATACCACACGTCCAGAACTCGTCGTCTGGAGGTATTGTGTTCGGTGATGGATCAGACCTTGCTGATAACGAAGAGATCAAGGAAGCTGAAAAGGCTATTGCAGTGATTGACAAGCAATTGTCTATTCACAACAAGGTACTGAGAAACCACTTGATAGTGTTATTATTAATTTTTTCAGGCAATGATCGTCGAGACTGAGAATCAAGAGCTGGAGGTTCGCCAAAGAAACGACAATGGAGATTGCGCCTACTTGTACATTGTGATGCAGTTGTGTGCTGAGAAATCGCTAGAGGACTGGATCCGCAGGAACAAAACTCCGGAAAGTCGTAAATTAGTGGAGTCCAAAAACTGGATCAAACAATTGGCTAGCGGTCTTGACTACCTTCATCAGAAAGGCTACATTCATCGCGATTTGAAGCCTGGAAATGTCTTTTTCTCCTTGGAATCGAAGAAAGATCATCAAATTTTGAAAATTGGTGACCTTGGATTGGCCACTAAAGCGGATGGAGCTCAAAAGGCATACCGCCAGGACTCTGCCAGCAGCGCCAAACACACGATGAATGTAGGAACTCGTTCCTACATGTCTCCAGAGCAAATCGGTCACAAATTGTACACTGAGAAAGTTGACATTTTTGCATTGGGACTTGTCGCCACTGAACTCATCATTCCATTTTCAACGGCAAGTGAGAGAATTCATACGTTTGGAAGCTTTCAGAAAGGAGAGATCCCCGCTATACTGGACAGCTGCCCAGAATCGGTGAGTTTGAGCATTATGTTTGGATTTTCTGTTAATTGTTCCCTCTTTTAGCGTGACTTCCTTCTGCAGCTCACAAGTCTCGACCCTGCGGACCGTCCATCTGCAAGTGAAGTCGCATCTCATCCCTTCCTTCAATAATTTTTTGTGTTGTAAATATAGAACTGCCTTTCTTCTATTATCTTTTTTCCTATTTTAACGTAGGAATTGTATATCATCTCATAGTTGAAACATGACTTTGCTCTGAATTATCAAAATATCCAAGTTTTACCCGAGTTTTAGATGTTTTAGTTTTAGTTTTTTGTGTTGTTTTCCATATTTTAATTTGTATAGTTAAGTGTGCTCTGACCTACGCGTCTCTTCATCTTATATTTCGGTTTTATATTGTCCCCACAACGGAGACATTTCCTTCCCTCGCAACCGGGTATTAATTGTTTTGTGTGATCCTGTCTGAAATAAATGCGTGCTTTCGTTGATTCTGTTTGTGAGTCATGATTATATGATTACAGATCGGAACTCAAATACGATAAGAAATGAGATTTTGAAAGAAAAACTCGAAAACTCCCCTTGCCTTCATCAAAGCATTGGGAATTTTGATTCTTGTCCAAGTCTATTTGCAGGCGAAACTGTTTTGCAGAACTGACTGCCTCATTGGGCAATTTATTTTGGACAGTTTTGAGAAGTTTCGGCTCCATAACTTCTGCAGGTAGTCAGAGACCCTTTTGAATTTCAATATTTTGTGCTCTGTTTTTGCGAAGCCGGTCTCAAGCCGGTTTCTTGATCAGAAACCTGGACGAATGTAAATAAATATAACTATGTATTACTAGATGAATCTGAAATAATCATCTTTTTGGAATCACAAACAATTTTTTGAGAACCTCTTCCAAGAACATTCATTTAAAAAAATAAGAGAGAACACATTTTTCTCAGTTGAAATTAGAGAATACCAAAACCGCTGTTTTGCTCTTCAGTATTTCGAAAAAAAAACTATTGTTAAACATCAGAGAGCTACTGAAAAATTGTTTCTGAAACATTCTTGGCAAAACATTTCGTACTTGAGAAAATTATTGGATAATTATTATAGATGAAACCCGAGAAATAGGGATTCCTCACAAAAAACACCGGGAAGAGGAGAAAGTAATGGAATATCGGCTCAAGGAGAAGTAAACTCGTTTCTGACCGTTGCGCTGTAAGTACCCATTCCCAACTTCGGCACCCAATTGTTTGTACGGCTCCAATTGTTTGAGGCAGTCAGCCAAGGGATAACCGTTTGCAATTTGAATAGTATGATAGATAGATACTTGATCCTTCAGAACGCTCTGAAAAAAAAAAACAATTTGAAAGCAATCATACGTTCATTCCCACATTTATGTATTCTGCCAGTTCTTCTTGTGTAATCGTTTGAATGCGTACATTGAATCTTTCTAAGTGTGCAACTGACGCAAGCGAAAGGCTCGAAACATCCATGGCGTAGAATTGCATCAGATAGGGCCAATGAGGCAGTGTAACTATTTCCTTCATATCGATGATAGCGGCAGTGCTCCCGAACATATTCACTATTTTCAAAGTTTCTGGATTCAAACTTCTCAGAAATTCTTTTAGTGGAACTGATGATTTGATATCTAAGTTGAACTCTTCCACATTAATCATTCTTCTGAGTTCCGCCATTGTTTGCTGAAGTTTCTCCGACAAGTATTTCTCTATCTTTTCATTTGCCTCTCCACTTGTGATGGAAAATCTCTTGATTTTGATCTCATTCCGATCAATAGCTGTCTTCAGTGCTTTGACGGCATCGTCAACAAAATCATAGCGTGTTTCCTGTTGAGGTATTCCTCGTTTTCCATCATTACGACTTCTTTTTCTTTTCGAGAATGTTTTTCGGATGTTCAAAGAAGGTTCACGAGAAGATTCCTCGAGCTCCGACCCACATGTCAAAAATAGTATTTTTTCTGAGTCCAAATGCAACTGGATCCGAGAGTACACTCTGTTGGTGTTCACGTTTAGAAGTGTATACTGGGATGAAACCTTCAGCTTCTTTCTGAAAACCATCTGGCATGAACATATTCAAATGATGCTAAAAACATACATCTCACTAGCACTCAAGAAAACAGTTATTTTTGAGAGTAGCTCTGCTGGCAGATTGGACAGATTTTTCGGAGGATTTTTCGGCGTAGTTTGATCCCTGTAAGCTCGAGGAATTTATTTTTCGGAACGATTTAACTTACGGAATCGGTCTTGGGACTTGACGCGCCATAAGGTGTTGGTAATACCAGTCTACCTGATCGCAAGTGGCTTGTGGGAATGTGCAACGAATGATGCTGCATGCATCATGTGGGGACACTCCCGCGTTAAAGAGGATCTGTAATCCGCCTCCGAAACTCATCTCAAACTGTCTGATATGCAGAGCTGATACGGATGAAGTGCTGAAATCGAAAATATTGTTACGAAGAACACTGAAATTTTAATATTTTTTGATCCGAAGCTCAAAGAAGACAAAAAAAATTTTTCCGCCATTATTTATTAACATGTTAAAATGTTTGAACTCACATTTTCACCTCAATCTATTCGTACCTTGTTGGTCGACGGAGTGAGCGGTCAAGTGTGCAAATCAGAACAATCAAATTACCTGAAACAACGCAACTAGAGGCAAAAAATTGTAAACGTTAAAGCAAAATCAGGAAAATTACGCGTTGGCAAAAATCGATGTGGCAAGCGAGCTGGATGTCCGCAAAAACTGTTACGACTAGTTGCGGACAAAAAGGACAAGAGGGACAGTATCAGGAATAGAGTAAATGATTTTCGTTGACAAATGGTGAAACATGGAAGACAAGATTCACTTAATGAAACGGAAAGCAAGTTAACATTTTCATGAAGTACACGTTATTACAAAACCGATCATGAAGCTTGATAGTCTTTAATGCAAAATGATCAATTTTGAGTGGTTGAAAAGTGGTTCACAAATCCTGATTTTCTACCGGGTTTCTAAAGCAAAATTAAACAACGAACTTTCCTTATCTTTTTTATTTGAAATCACTTTTCCGAGGATATTTTAATATAAATTAAGTATATTTGTATCCCAGTGCTACCTTATGCAAAAATAGATTAAAACCGCACTCAACATTTTTTTAATTTCCAAACCGTGTCGGGCCGAAATTTGCCAAGTCTAAAAAAAGGGACATCATCACTAATTAGAAAATGATTTGAGAGTGATTTTCAAAATAAACTGACAATGGAAAAATGAGAACTCGACTAACTAACTCACCGCAAAAAGATTTCTCCACATTTTTTTCTGCGATGATAGAATTGGCAGTGATTTCAATGAAAATTTTGTGAACAGTCCATGAGAATGTCTCTATAAACAAAAGCTCAATACAAGCTTCAAACAAACTCGAAACATGGCTCTTTGAACGAAAAATAGTTGCACACGCAGAAAATGGTCCTAGACTTCTTGTAGAAAGAAAACTAATAAACTTGCTTTTTCTTTTTTTCAGATATTCCCTCTGGTAAGAGTAATTAACGTTTGAAAAATCGAAAGAAACAAAATCTAAATAGATTTGAAAAATAAGTTTCACATTTTGGAGGTTCGCACATTCTCAACTTTTTGTCCCTAAAAACTTGAAAAACTGGGGAAACATTTTTCGAGGTTACGACTTAAAAACTGGGGAAACATTCTTTGAGGTTACGACTTTTTTGCTTGAGTTAAATGTGAAGTGTCTAAATTGATTATATGTATTTGAAGAATGCGGCAGAAAATATTAACTCGGAGACATGAATTCATGAATTCCTGTATGACATTACCAGGATTTTCCTGTTTTTTTTTCTCATAGTCCCTCGTTTGTGTTGCACGGTTTCTATTTTTGTCTACTGAACTTTCTTCAACTTCACAGTTATTATCGTTTGATAAAATCATGAATCATCATTGAGTCAATATGATTCATGCGAGATCGTTCCGCGATCATCCAGTTGACACCTTGCGATCTCTCATTGGTTTTTGTCGCGTCTTATCACTCGCTGATTGAAATTGACTCACTCGTTTTTCGCTTGTGATCAAGAAAAAGCGGACCAACTGTTTTACAGCAGAACCTATCAACAACGTACAACCATTTATCTTCTTCTGTTTCAATGATTCTGATCTTTTGTTTCACGTTCTTTTGAAGTTGTCAGTGATTAGGGGCAAAGTGCGAAAATCAAGCAGAGGAATCATTCTGGAATGTTTATTCAAACACAGTAGTATGGGGATCGGCCACTGTTTATTCAATGATGTGGAATACAAGCAGATGGACCGGAACATAATATCATGGAATTGGAAACCAATGAGCCTGAAGATTGTTGTTCTGTACATGGTGGAACCGACACTGTTCATTGGTCTTGGTCATTGGTCAGTACTAAGAGCCCGAAAATAAAAAAAGCAAATAAGTAACTATTTCTCACGAAACAAAACCCTTACACGATTTTTTTATCAATGTGAAAAAGCTATTCGAACAAAACAGTTTTTTGCTTAATTTTTCACGGACGTCATCACATTTTGAAAGATAAATCCCATCTTGAGAACAAATCTGATTTCCTAGTTGAAATAGTGATAGAACCAGTGGTCTTTTTTGATACTTCGCAAAAAGTGCAATGCCCAATTGCCACGGTCCATCAAGATCAAGAAAACTCTATTTAACTTTTCTTTCTTCTTTTTTCTGTGTACCTATGTGATACGAATGTGTGTTACCTCCACATTTCTACCTCACCCTCTCACTACTTCCACATATGCTATCAGTTTCATCCGATCGTTTTCCTTCACAAACAATTCTGTTTGCTCTTCGCGAAAAAGCGAGCCGTCAAAACATTTTTCACATTTTTCTCACCACTCTCTTTTCCCTCTCCTTCTTCCTCTTACTCGTGATCAGTCTCCGCCCATTTCCATCGTATAAAATGCAAAGAGCGGAGTGAGAGGGAACATTGTCAACTTAACTTTCATTGGTTTGCCTTCTCACATTCAGTTTGATCTTTTTTACCTCGGTTTCTTCGCTGCTATGATTGTTGTGTAACTAACTAACCCACACTGTGTTAACGGGATTTATGCACCATTTGAGTGAAACCTTTTGAAGTGTATTTGAGTGTTTTCAATATGGGTGATGGCATTTCTCTCATTATCTTTCGAATACAAATACACTATTTCGTAATACAGTGGACATCGGTCGGTTAAGTTATCAACAATTTCAGCAGCGAATTGTCTAAAATGAAATCGTTCATCATTTTTGCTCTCGTTGTAGCTACTATTTACGCCATGCCAGTTGAACAAGGAGGACTTACCGGAGGACGTGGTGTTCCACATCCAAGTGGGTTGAACCATTTGGGAAAATATCAACGTTTTTTCATCATTTTCAGATTCTGCTGCCGGACAAGCTCTCTCTAATGCCGGAGGAATGACCGGAGGATCCGCTGTTCCACATCCAAGTAAGAAACAAGAGATTTTTCAGATTTAAACCGAGAAATTTTCAGACTCTGCCGCCGGACAAGAGCTTGCCAACAAAAATCTTGAGGAGAAGACTGTTTTGGAAGGAGGAACTCAGGTCAAGCCATGGCTCAAGAACCAACCGGACCTTGCCGCCATCCGCAACCAAAATCAACAACAACAGTAATTTGGAATTGATTTCTCTACGAATTTTGTATATCGCTTGAATATATCTGAATGTGTTATCAAATGTAATTGACACAAACTCTGACATGAACATGGTCTAATAAACATATTTGCATTTTACTGATACGAACATACATGTATTGGGTGAACAATTTTATCAAATTAATTTATTCAGAACAACAGAAAAACAGAACACGTTAATTTTAACCTGAGATGGGTTGCAGAGGTGAAAATTGAGAGATACAAAATGAGAATGGACGACGGTGGGCAAAACAAAATGACTAGGAGATCAGGGGGACAGACCATGAAAGACCGGGGGAGGTTTACAAAACAATTAACGCTTCACACGGCTCCACTCGTCCACTTTACTAGCAAACCGCTCCATGGTGATCCCCTCGTAGTCTTCTGCACCTTGGTAGTACTTATCGCAGTGAGTCGCCAAAAATTTCACAAAGTACTCGATGCCTCTCTGGTTGTTCTGAGAAAAATAAAGGCATTAGTCGAAGGGGATTCATTTAACAGCTCACCTCTAAATCGAGTTGTTTCCAATCTGGTTGGATGATGAAAGTCGGGAAATTGACCACAAGTCTAATCAGATGAACGAATCCGTAGTGAGAAGAGGGGCGGAACTTCAAGTCGCCGCTGTTCTCTTTATATTCATTAAATTGTACTTTCTCGTCACGGTACAAAAGCTTGGGTCTGAAAAATAATTGTGATGAATTGAACGATGTTAATTTTCTCAAATCAAAAAATGTCGGTGTGAAATACTTACTCGAGCATAACGTCGGTATAGTCTATCATGGCCTTAGCCACTACTAGAAGTTTGTCCCTCTCGACGGACGTGATCGGGGCTCCTTCCATGTGTGTGGGAGGGTTATTGCAATACTAAAAATTGAGAATGTTTGAAATGTTTTGATTACGTAGCCGACGACGGTCATGGTTCAAGGTAAATAGGATCAAACTTACATCTTCCACAATTGTCTTGATCGAAAACTTGGCAGGCATCTTGTGGAAGGTGTTCTGCCTGGCAAGAAGAAAGTCAGTGCCCAGAACCGTCTCCAGACGTGCCCCCAATTCAACCTTCTCGAATCGTAGCTTGGATGGTGGTGGTGGAAAAAGTTTTGGTCCTTTCTTGGATGGATACATTCTGAAAGAAGTAAGAGATGAATGGAATAAGTAAAAAAGATGTTGGCGTAATACAAATCTATGCCAAAAGACAAGACGATGAAGAGTGTAAATGACTGTTGAACGATGCGAGGGGCTAATAAGAGCGACCGAGAACGCAGACAGGACCACTGGTCCATTGTGCGACGGGGTCAATACGACCAGAATATCCAAGAAAAAGAGGGTCACATATACCGTACGGTTTGGGCGTTGTAAAAGAAAAGACAGAGGCATACGAAGAGAGAGCAGACAGGACCACAGGTCCAGATGATTTCTGTAGAAAGAAAGAGTGAGGAGTCTCTGGGAAAAAGGTCAACCCCTACTGTCCTCTCTTGTCTTTTCGTTGTGGCCGAGTAAAACAGTATGATGAGAGATAGGGCAACGAAAGCAAAAGGACCACTGGTCCACAGTGCACCGAGAAAAAAAGACAGCTGTGTCCAGGAAGAAAATAACAAACAGAGTTACGGCAGACAGTTTTTCACACGTTCAAAACTTCACGCTGCCATAAGTTAAAATTCGTATGAACTCGTTCTCTAGGTTTTGTTCACTTTGCTCATAATTCTTGATTAACATTTTTATTAAACAATCACAGTTGTCATCAACAGAGTACGTACGAAACACAATGATTCCGAGAACAATAGAGATAGCGAACCCTTCGCGGTAACTGTACAGACAATAAAAAATCATGAAAAATTGTGAAAAATTACATCAAATATCAAACTCTGAAAAAATGTGACGAAGGGACCATTTGATAACCGCAAAGTAAAGACATGTTGATAGACGCCCGACGACCAGTACCATGAACACCACTTTGTCCTCGGTGAACTGTATGCCTGAATGTTGAATAATGACTGAAAATCTTCAAAAAATGGTCGAAGCGCTGTTTCGATTTTACTCTATGTTCTTCTTTTCGAGAATTTCGAACTCTCATACTGTTTCCTGTCTTCTTTCTGTAAAAAAAATCTGTCATACAAGGTTGGATTTATTTATTCATTCCGGTCTGCTTGTTTCCCGAACCGAAAAATATATTGCTCTGATTAGAGTGTAATTCGCGGAAAATGTGTATATATTCTCAAAGGAATTGACAATTTGTTTTCAATAATACCATTTTTGGTTGTTCAGAGAATCAAGCATTTTTATGAAAACAATAATTCATTTATCTTGTAGAAATCTGAAAACTTCATGAAACAAAGACGGTTCTCCAGTATATAATTGAACTGAATTCCCACTTCATCAAAGAAAAGTGTCAGGTTTGTATGCAAAAATTGACGCTCGTTGAAGTGTAATGAAACAAAACGCTGACACCATTAGCATATTTCACTTCTACACTTTCTTAGTATTCTTCACCATACTCTTCTCCATTTTCCTTTCGGTCTCAATGTGCCCTCATACACACACACACAAATAGCCCCTTGGTAAGGCTTCGGACTCCTTTCACACTGCGGAAAAAAAAAGAAACTTTGATGTGGCCCAACCAACACCAAAAGAGTAAAAAAGAAAGCGGTGTCGTTTTTCTCAATTTGTCATTTCTCCCGTTCTTTTCTTTTTTTTCTCTCTTTTATCTTCATACTTCGTGCTTTTCCTGACATTCTGAAAAGTCTCACAACCAAAGTCAGCGATACATGTTATCAAGTTTTACTTGGCGACAAATTCAATTATGTTCTCTCCTTTCTCACTCTATTTCTCGTAGTTGAGAGTTCTATTGAAGTCTCTATTGTGATTCGCTTGGGTGGTGACTTCCTTCGCTTGCTAAATCCGGATTAGCACTTCAATTCACCTTATATAAATTTTGCAGCCTATGCCAGACATTTCGAGCATCGAGCAGAACATTTCGGAGTGAGATGGATGACAAAAAGGTACTTGTTTCGTCCTTTTGTACGTTCTTTTTTCTCCTTGAAACATCTTCATCTCTTCAAGGGTATACGAATCGGGTATGCATGACAACTGGGTCCTTCCCCAGGCATTTTCTTGAAAATTCTTTTTCATTTTTACTTGCTTTTTTGTGTGAAAACGGTGGATATGGTTAAAGCGCTGCGTGAAGTAAGTTTTGTTGATTATCTGTGTCATGCTATGCTTTTCGAAAAGAAAACTTTTTTTATTTAAAATTATTTTTGATTACAGGTTTTACCACCAAGATGGCAAGACGAGAGGAGGAGACTAATTGAGACCAGTGAGTTTGTTTTCCGTATTCCCTAATAACTTGATATTAGTAAAGCTGGGAAAGGAACCCTATCAACATCTCTTATGGTTGTTATGAGAACGGGAATCTGATAGTGAGAGCGTGGAGATAACACCAACTTTCATTTTTAATCAAATAACAAGCTCTTCATCTCATTTGCTTCGAGAACTCTTTCGACAACTCAAGTTGAACAAAGTGTACACCTCGAATTTCAAAAACGACTTGACTCGCGTGTGCCACTTCATAAATACGAATGAGGTGGTGATGACGTTGTCAGATTTAGAAAACATCAAATCTTTTGGGAGCCTTCTCTAGTCTCTTCTGAATTCGTACATTCTTACAACTGATAAGTCCATCATCTCTCTGGGCAAATACAGAAATAAGTCGTTTTTTTCTTATTATTCGATTCTCCTCCTCCCCCGCCCATTCCACTCTCAAAAAGTCTTATTTATTTTGAAACGACTGCTTATTCACAGAGACAACGTTTCCTTCCTCGCCGTTCCTTGTTACCATACAAGAGCAATGCCCTATGTTCCTTTTTTGTGTAAGTTTGTTAAGAATAAACAAAAGTAAAAGCTTTTAGAGCTCTGGAAAATATTTATAATCACCGAAACATGCATCAAAAAATATTCCGTTGCGGGGAATCGAACCCCGGCCTTATGGGTGAGAGCCATAAATCCTAACCACAAGACCACAACGGAGATGAGAAAGACATCAGTTAGACTCCAATAAGTGGGGTTTGATGACTCTCCGATTGAAAGAGAAGTTTGAAGTAATCAACAACTGTCAATCTCAATTATCTTTAGTTTTGTTTTTTTTCCATTATCAATTGGGAGAAGTTCACTTATCATACTCTGGAAGATGTACCTTTCTCACCTCCGTTGTGGTCTAGTGGTTAGGATTTATGGCTCTCACCCATAAGGCCGGGGTTCGATTCCCCGCAACGGACTACTCTTTTTTCCATCTTTTTTAGGTTTTGCAATTGATCTAATTGCATTGTTTCGCGCCTAATCCTTGACCAAAAAAATGAGCTTCCACTGATTGTTATTTAAAATTGACCGCTCGAACGAAAATGCAATTTGTGAAAAATAATTAGCTAGCCACTGAAATTGCTCTGGCCAATTTACTTGTCTCCCAGAGCCAAGTAAAATGGAAAGAGAGAGAAAACAAATGACCGCCGGAAAAAGCAATAGAGACTGACTGACACAAAACTATTCCTTGAGTTCCCTCCTCGTATTTCTTAGTTCTTTCGGGTCTTGGATGTCAGAGAATGTTCAGTATTCTGGTCTGAGGAGGATTCCATCTTCTTCAAATCTCAGTGATCAGGATGTGGAGGGTAAGCGGAACAGCGAATAATTCATGTTCGAAACTTTTCAATAGAACTTTTCTCATTTAACTCCACCACATTTAGTTTCATTTCCTCCAGCGGTAGGCGTATGTCTGAAAACGTGAATTTTGAAACATGCCGAGCATGGATAAAATAGCTCAGAGGAGGCCGCGGGGAATGATGAAATTCTTGCTCTAATTGAGTGTGCTCTTTCCCCATTTGACAAGAGTAGCACAACCAAATACCCTCGTTTCGGCTAATGAAACAAATTGACTTTGCCATTTTAGGCCACGCTTTTCGACTAGCCATTTGATTTCCGGTGTTCTTTCAATGAACAATATTTACGAAGAATATTTTGATAATGATGGTAGGTGGAATAGTCTAGATATTTTTCATGGGTTTAAAACCCAAATTTTAATTGTGTATTCCAAATTCCAATGAGAAAAAAAAGCGAAAGCTGTTTTATCGCTATACGTCTCTGATTTTCAGACATCGCACGGACGGACTCTGAAGCGGAGGGAACCGTGTACAAGAACTCGTACGCCTCGTTGATGAATGAGCTTCAACCAACAACATCGTTCGATGATTTCAAGCAATCGATCACTCATCTCACAGATATTTTTCGACATGATCCGTGAGTCACAAAACCTTGTTTTACGAAACTGGTCAGAGTCTATTTGGGTTGTCAGTTTGAAAAGATATAGTGGGAAGACACGTGAGCCCAAATCCTGCTGAACGGATTAGATGTGAGCTCGAATTAGAGTGAAAGAAAGGAAAAGAAGAAGAAGAAGACTCGGATACATTTCTTGCATGTGCTTTGAATATGAACTAGCATCATATTCAATTCAGTTACATATTTGAGATGACAGATGAGAAGTGAGGGGGGAGACGGTTGATTAAAATTCGGTTGATGAATACTCAATACTCTATGTTGAATTCTTGTTTCAATTCTTTGTTTCTATCTTCTTCTCTCTCAAAAACTCGGAGCTTCACGAAATCATCCAGTTCCTATTAATAGTTCATAAACTCAATATCCAGATGTTGAAGAAAGACTGAAAAATGAGAAGGATCTCTGAATAAAAAGTAATAAAAAATGTAAAATATGTGGGAGGCGCCAAAAGTTAAATTGAAAGGATGCATTCAATCTTTCTCTTTCTTTCGAGGAGCCTCCCCACATCTTTTTTCTTCATCTTTGTTGTTAGTGTTGCTTGTGCCACCCCCCCTTGGGAAAGTTTCTCTGAATCTGGCTTCTTACATTCTTTGTCCATCTGAATATCTTGCGTGCTCCATTATCTCCCCAACCATCCGTCTTGCAATGGACATCCAGAATCCATTCATGTTGTCTATTCCATGCCACAATTATTATTCATTCTGGATAGCCCGCGAGCTCTCAGACTTTCTCATACTGGTTTTTTTTGGGTATTTCTTTATGCTAAACACTGAAAACTTGAGAACATTTTTACACTGACCAAGGCCCATCTTCAAAATACGACTTCCTTGAACAAACCAAATGAAGCCTTAATAATTAGCTCAATTTTATGCTTCGCTTACTATTTCTCGGATTTCTTTTTTCGAGACACTTGAGATTCTTTAATGCTCCACTAGAAGGTGTCTCTTTTTGTACTCCTCATGGGAATCGCAGTAGATAATTATTCTCAAAATATTCTCACAAATTTTTTTTTCCCTTTTCACTACTATAGTCAGTATAATGTGAAATAGCCACAGGAACTTTAGTTCGACTCATAATTTTGAGCTTGCAATTCATCCATCCGTTTGGTTGTAAAGTGAAACTTTTTTCGTTTTTCAACCTCCGGCAGCAAGTAGCTCTTTATCCCATTCGTTTTTTGCCCTTTCATAAAGTCAGTTGTTTCCTTCCTTCTCTCCCCAGTCTTACTCATTCTTTCGGGGCATGCAATCATGCCTCGGATGCGCCCTCGGACACCCCAGAGGCCAATGAGGAAAAACTAGTGAGTCAAGAATTCTAAAGTCGTGATAAATAGTTTCTAACTTGTAGCTGTTTTGTTTCTTCTTTTCTCCCGATTTCTAACTGAACCTATTTCTGTACATCCCAGCTTCTGATTTTCGATTTCACTTCTCTTGACTTCATCACGTAAATAATCACGAAAACTAATCGAGTTGATCTGAGATGAACGATGAGGACGATCAACTTGGCGAGCTCCTCCGAAAAGCGTCACCCAACGGGATATCACCGGCACCGAGCACGCAGCAGATCCTTGATGAAGTGTAATATTTTCTGCTCTTTTTTACAATTTGATGAACATCAACATGTTGGAAAACATGTTAGCAAATAACTTGGTGTAACTGAAAAGAAAGTTGGGATATAGGAAGAAGGAACCAGGCAAAAAAAGAGAAAGAAATAGCGTTGAGGGAACAAGTGTGATCTAGTAAGGGCACGCCAATTGACTTTCACATCTCTATAAATCATGCGCAGGTGGAACAAGAATAAGGGTGAAGCATGTCTAAATCCCGGGGTAAATGTCCACAACTATATCACCTTTATATTTGCCCGTTCCTTGATTCTTTTACCTGTAGATTTTAACCGCATTGCAATGTGCATTGTGCAAATAAAAGGCAATGAAAGACGTTTGGTAAGATGTGTGTTTGTCCAAGTTTTGATTCTTCATTGAATGGAAATTGGCTAAACTTCTAACTACTGAATCAGATTCTACTTCTTCCCACGACTGATGTTTTTCACGCTTGAGCTCTCTCATTCTCTTTACGAGTGACTCATAAACGTGTCAAAATCAAATCGATAGCATTGATTACGCTCCATGATGACGACGGAAACAAATAACAATACTAATCGGTCGTCTATGAAGCAGCGGCACATTCGGGTCGATAGTTGCCATTCTTTGCCAGCTGATTATAGAATTCCCAATCAACATGTGTGAGTTGAGAAAACAAATACTGAGAATTTCAAAACACAAATTTCTGATTCAAGGTCACTAGAAAAAGATTGAGTCAAGAAATGCGGTTCCTTGTACCCCATAAAACCCATTATAACCAATATCCTATTCTAAATTACCGCTTTCTGACTACCCATTATTGTCTTTCCGGGTGTCGCGCGTTGAAAAAAACGACGAATGAGCTCGTCTTCCCTTTTCTATCTCACTACTCTTTCTTCGTATTCTTTTCGGTTTGGAGTCAGTTGAGAAAATTCGAAGTTTTTTTTTCCGGAATTCTATTCTTATTACTCTATTCTTCATCAATGAGTAAATTGAGAGCGACAGTGAGAAAAACGTTGTGCGTTTTGAAATCTTCTTTTGGTGCTTTGTAGTTTAGTTTTTCGATTCCATGCAATGAAAAAAGGAAGCTATGCATTTTGAAAGTGAACTAAAATTGCTCTATACTGGAGAAGATGCATCCTATAAAAAATTGACGAAGAGAGTGAATTTCGCTCTTTTGGCTCTTCCGTTTCCCTTACTACATTCGTTTTCTCTAAGCCGTTTTTTGCTTTTCCACACATGCGCGAGCTCTTCAATTTCTTGCTTTCCTGAAAAAGAAGAAAATAGAAGAAAAAGTCTTCGGAGAAAAAAACAGAGGCAATGGGGTAAGTTTATCTGATTACTACTCGAAATGAAGTGGTGGTGTGCATGTGGTAACATTTTTCTTTTCTTCTAGTTCCTTCTCAGTAGAATTTTCAATTTCAGCGCTCGGATGCAATACGGCGAGAAGAAAAACATCAAGCACAAACTGCAACAATGGTTCGTAGAGAATCCGAGAATTAGTGAGTTTTCATTATTTCAAAGATATTTCATATCGAGTTCCAGGCGCTCGCATCAGATTGTGTAACGTCATCATCAAACTTCTCACATGTATATTATACTGCTTCCGCGTCTGCAATGATGAGAGAACGTATCCTGATGAGTTTCCGATCAAAGGAGATGTCACCAGAATCACATCTTAGTGTGTTGTAGATCTGATATCAAACGAAAACATTTTCATTTTCAGCAAGTACTTGTTATGGGTAGATTTCGACTTCAAGATTTGGTTTACACAAACCTTATTCGCCCTTATCAGTATGATCTACACCATCTTGGTTTTTTATCTCAGCTACTCTGGAAGTGTTCTTCGATTGCTGGTCAATATTCACTTCCTACTCGAACTGATCACAAGCTTTCCGTTCATTCTATCTGTGGGTTTTCTAGTATTCATAATTTCTCAATCATGAAATGATCTTTTTAGATTTTCATTCCAAGTTTAACATACCTCTATGTCCCGGTGTTCCTCAATTGCTGGCTTGCCAAAGGTGCCCTACAGGCTATGATGGTAGGCTAAAATCAAGATGAAACATTTCAATTAGTTGCACATTTTTTAGAACGATCTCAATAGAACAAGCTTCATAAACTCATCTGCTCTCTTCCGCCAACTGGTTCTCTTGTTCTCCGTGCTCGCATGCCTCGTCTTCACTGCAATGTGCAGTGTTGAACATTTGCAACGTGCCCGTAACAAACGCATTGACCTCTTCACCTCTTTCTACTTCACCATGGTCACCTTCTCTACTGTCGGATATGGAGACTGGTACCCGGACTATTGGGCATCTCAACTGTGCGTCGTCGTTCTTATTTGTGTCGCTTTAGGATTAATTCCGAAGCAACTCGATGAGCTTCGCCAGACATGGTCGGAACGTCAGAAATCTGGTACTGACTTCAGCAGTTGGAATGGATTGGAATCTCATGTGGTTGTCACTATCACTACGCTCGAAGTGGAATTCATTCGTGACTTCTTGGAAGAGTTCTATGCCCACCCGGAAAACCAGGTACTCTGTTGTTGTATTGGCGTCATTCCAGTTATTGTCATTCGTTCAGCGAATCCAAGTTGTTTTGCTGTCTCCAGCCGAGTTGGACAACCAAACTCGCATGTTGTTGAAAATACCACTCTGGAACAACCGGGTTCATTACGTTCGTGGAAGCTCTTTGAGAGACGAGGACTTGGAGAGGTTCGGTTTTTAAATTGAAAAATCGCTAAATTCAAAACTCAAAAAAAAAAACAACCAAACTTGCAGAGCATTAGTGGCAACATCAAAAGCATGCTTCATTCTCTCTGCTCGTCACGTCAACAGAAAAGTTGCCACGGATGAGCACACCGTTCTTCGGTCTTGGGCTATCAAGGATTTTGCTCCCAATGTCAAACAGTATGTGCAGATATTCCGTGCAGAGACCAAGATGCACATTGAACATGCAGGTTCGCGATCAAATGCGATTAGAAAATAGTGATAATCAGTTTTCAGAAGTACTGATCTGCGAGGATGAATTCAAATATGCACTCTTGGCGAATAATTGCATTTGTCCCGGAATTTCAACATTCATCACACTTTTGATGCACACTTCTCGTGGGGAGTGAGTATTTGTGTGTCTTGGAAGTTTAATAAATTTTAACATGTTACAGAGAGGGTCAAAAGTCAACCGAGCCCTGGCATAAAGTATACGGATTCCACTCTGGAAACGAAATGTATCAGATTCGAGTGCAAGACAGTAGATTCTTCGGTGAATATATTGGACGGTCATTTAGCAGCACCAGTTTTCATGCTCACAAAGAGTAAGTTCCACACAGCTACATTCGGAAACTTTACATTCATGTTTCAGATACGGAATTGGTTTGATTGCTGTTGCCCCAGAAGGAGACACCACAAGAATGAAATTAAATCCAGGATCATCTCACATTATCCAGTCAACAGACACCGTCTACTATATGGGTCTTACAAACGAAGAATCTCTTACTGATTTCCGAAAGGGAATCGCAAGTCAACAAAAACGGGCAAATGTAGCTTCCACTATTGCCAATATTGGAACTGTAGCTGTGGATGTTCCAAGATCGGACAAAACAGAGTTAACCATCCGCAAAAAGAAGAAGAAGAGAGAAAAGGCAGCTGATGAAATCCATCTCATCGAGGTGGGAGATCACATCCAATCCAGCCGACGTCCATCAATTGCAATGGTTACGGAAGGGAAGATTGACAGTTCTTCGGACTCTGACCAAGAAGAAACCTGCGAAAGGTGTCGGGGACGTTGCATTCAGCACAAGTTACAACGTACTTACCCACAAGTGAGAACTTATATCGGCACTTCAAACACTGTTTGTCACATGATGAAAGAGCGCCGTTCTCTGTGCTGCTTGAAGTTGGATGAGAAGTGTGCGCATAAATCCGCCACTTCTGCTCATGAGTATCAATGGAGGAATAATCCAATCATTCTGGCTGCCGATCGGACAAGCAGTGGAATGTACAATCTTGTAATTCCGCTGAGAGCATATTACCGTCCAGTGCACGATCTTCACCCGATCATCATTCTATTGGAGCTGGAGGAGCAAGACTCTTTGAATGACGCTTTTCTCGATGCTATTTCATATTTTCCTGATGTTTATTGGATGAAAGGCAAGATTGGAAAGTAAGATCAACAATAGGTTTTTGGGGTTTCTCAACTTCACTTTTCAGCCTGGATTGTCTTCTAAGAGCTGGAGTGAACAGGGCTGAACACGTGGTCGTTGTGAAGGAGACTGCAGTCATTGCCGAGGAACATACTGCTGACTGCAACACTATCATCACAGTGCAGAAAATTCACAGAATGTTCCCGAGACTAAGAATGATCACGGAATTGACTCACGCCACCAATATGCGTTTTGTGCAGTTCAATCCACATAACGCTTACTCGTTGGCTCAATCCAGATTCGAGAAGAAGGAACGAAAACGTGGATCTCATATGCCATTCATGTTCCGTCTTCCCTTCGCTCAAGGCGGTGTGTTCAGTGCCAACATGCTGGATAGATTGCTCTATCAGGCTATAATCAAGCCATTTGTTGTTGACCTTATACGTCTTCTCCTCGGAATCGATCAACATAGTGATGGAGGATATTTGACTTCGGTGAGTTAGTTCAGCAATGTTTCCAGAAATTATTTCTTTCAGTTTGTTATCACACCCGATGATCTGTGGATTCGTAATTATGGGCGATTGTACCAGAAACTCTGCTCGTCGGTCGCTGATATCCCGATTGGAATTTTCAGAACCAAAAAAATGGATACGAAAACGGTAAGTTTTTCCTGACGGTCCAAACATATGAACACGTTCTCAGGTGTCATTGGATTTGCAAGAGCAGTGCAAAGACTCCGAGTCAACGGAGATGGGCAGAAACACGGATATAAATGAGCATGTAAAGAATCGAATGAGATCACTAAACATTAAAGATCCGGAAACATGTGAGTTACTCTAACTATTCTATTGTCCATTTTCATTTCCCGATCGAAAAACTTTGTAGTCAACTGGAGATACGGAAATCGATGCAGACCGTCAGGTATAAGCTAAGAGTGGTGTGAAAACAGCAGAACACAACATTAGTTCAACAATTCTTACTCACAATTTTTATTCATCTTCTGGAGACTACGTTTAAGTTCACTTCTAATTGCTTCAGCGTGTTTCTATCTCACACATTGATCTTAAACAATCAAACTCGATTTCAGCGGTGGAAGGAAATGACAACAAATCTTCGATCTCCTATGTCATTATCAATCCTGCTCAAGACTTAGAGTTGGAATCCGGAGACATTGTGTAAGTTTAGTTGATCTATCAACCAACGTCCAAACAATCTATTTCAGATACGTGATTAGAAGTCCGATTCGTAAAGATGCTACTAATGCGAGGATCAATCCAAGACGTGGATTACGTCGGAGTAAAAACGTCAGCGAGACTATGGATTCTACAAATAACCAGGTCCCAACAATTGTCATTGATGAGAACAACCTGTGAAAGTCTATTTCGGTACAATGTTCAAGATTAGCAGCTTTCTTTTATTTTTCAAATAAAGATCAAATGAATTCTCATAAAACTCTTGTCACTCTCCAAAACTTCACGAGTTATACAAAAAGACGGATCAAGTGCTGAACGTTAGCAGGGCAACCAGTGACTGGGCATCTGGAAAAAAAAATTACGAGTTTCTAAGTAAGAAATTGCCACCTTACTTCTGATATGTGTTAACGTATTGGTTGATGCAGGTGTAACAGAATACGTATCCGGACACAAAAAGTGCAGTGTCATTTACTCGTTTCTTGAGACAGATTGGACACTTGTTGGTGTCCAGACTGAGAACTTCACTTTCCTTGATGATCTGAAATAACAACTGAAATAATAGCTTTGTTGAAGGCAGGATCACCATTCTGTGAGGTGGAGGTGGAATCGCTCCATTCAGTCCAGTCTTGGTGATCTTGGCAAGGTCAGTGTTGTACATATAATCCAAGAACTGTACGAAGAAGAGACCATAGGCGAATAGTCTTGAGAGGATGCCTGGAAGTCCAAGGAAGAACCGCCAAATACGGTTGAAGAATCTGAAACAATAAAAAAGAATTTTGATATTAATCAAACGTGGTACCCAGATTGCAAGTGCAATGGAACTGCATTGAAAGCTTCCAGGTCTTCTGGAGTCAGATGCTTCAAGATGACTCCCGAGAAGTAGAGCCATGGAGAGTGAATAGAGCTTCGGTTCAGAATGTAGGAAAGTTGAAGAACACTTTTTACGGCTTTGAGGACTGTCTTGATATAGGGCCAGATGACAACGAACATCTTCTGACATTTCGATTTGACATCCTACAAAAAAAAACAGTCTTTACAGAAACCTCACTTAAGAAACTTACGCGAACAGATGTCCAACTTCGGTGTTCATAAATTTCTTTGAGTCGGTCATGAAGTTGGTTCAGTTTATCCTCTACATACGGCCAACCGACTAATGTGAGAAGTGACAGAATTCTTTCTCTACCATCATTCGGTGGGGTGCCAGTTTCTTTGGCCACTCGTTTCATTGAATAGAAGTTCTCAGTGAAGGATGCTCCTAAAAATGGTTATGTGGATCTCACTTTGCAAGTTCTTTCATACCATAATTCTTCAAGTAATGATTTTGAAGAATCAAATCGAAGATGAGGTAGTATTCGTCGAAATTTTTGTGCACCGTGTGAAAAGTTTTTGGTTTGAAGTAAGCCAAGTACTGAAAGAAATCGACGTTTGTCTTGGAAAAAAACCAAAGAAGTCTCACTTTGACAAGATGTTGAAGTGCAGGTCGAATCGATGAGGCAAGATTTTCCTGAGCAATGATGTCAAAAACAGAAGGTTGTTTCTCATCTGTAGCAGATGTTATCGAGGAGGCAAGTTGAGAAGCACGAATAGTGGTACTCATATTTTCTGAAACTGGTTGGTTTTTTGACGGAGTCAAAATTGAGAATAGAAGAACCGAACGGGTTGAATAGACTATAAAAATGAAAAGAAAGACCACATCGATTGCCGGAGAGGGAAGGTAGTGTCTAACATACTACGATGTAGTGATGTCTTGTCTTATCATGATTAGATAGGCGAGGAGAGGGAATTGGACGCGGAGTGACCTCTCCCACTTACTAGTCGGTTATCCGTTTTTACTTGGTTTTTTTGAAAAAACTTTGAAATTGATCTATTTTCAAATTTTTGTGATCGTAACCGTGAAACGGTATGAAAATTTGAAAATCTTGGAACTCGAAAAGTTGCAATCATGATTAGAATAAAATCTCATAACAAGCATCGTTTTTAAAAAATTAGACAGCATGGAATTGATTTAAACTGATTTTGCAACAACTTTGTATTTTTATCAATTTTTCTCGCGGAATCGACGTTTGTTTCTTATCACGTTTCATCCGGAATGTAACAAACACATCAACTAAATAAGTTTCAGCGATTTTATTCAAGTCGGAACCGAAAAAAAAAGAATCATCACATAACTGATAGTCATATCAGCAAGAATGGGGAATTAGCAAAACTGAAAATTGGGAGACAAACAACTGAAGATCAAGTTCGAGGAAATTGAAGTTAGCGGAAGTGAACAAATGGCACTGAATTAGTTAACGGTGCGTAGAGGTTGAGCGATTCAGTTGGGTAGAACTTTTGGACTGGGAAAATGAAATTGGGAAATGGTACTCGTAGAGGTGCAAACAATTCAAAATTGGGTGAGAGAGAGAGAGAAACGCGATAAAATTCAGAAAATTTTTGTCGACATTAATATAATACATGTGTTTTAAAGTTAAGTAGTCTTGTGAGAGGAAAAAGATGATACACTTGTGCAGGTTTTCATTCAACGATAGTTGCGTTGGTAATCGTCTGTGTAGGTGTAGTTCGCATAACCACTGAAATCGCATGAGTAAGATTCAGTGTTGGTTTCTTCAAAAGCTTACGGTTTGGGCCTTGTATCATAAGTGTCCGTGATGAATGATGACATATGATGTGTTTCTGATGGTGGCTCAACAATGCTGTAATTCGGACCAGTTTTCATGTAGAAAAGATAATCATTGGACTGACTATTTTGGGAAAGCGTGCATCTTTGAATAGAGTCCTATCAACGAATTCGAAATCACTACGATGGGAACCAACAGAACTAGACAAATCAGCATACACATCCACGTTCCATTCTGAAAATATGCAAAATTATTTTTTCCCTTCTCGTCTAGTTCAAAAATACATATGGGTCGATGGTGTAGTTGCAAATAGCAGCAGTTGTTTGTTTGGCAATTTGTGTCAACGGTTGGCACGACGTGACCTCACTTTCCATCTGAAAGTCGAGACAACCAATTACAGCCGCAGCCATTAGCTTGTTTACCTGATTCTTGACGTGAGAAATGTATTGGTCGATGTTGTTCACCATCTGCTGGAATTCTTCTTTGGCGGCACGACCAAAATGTTCTTTCATGTTCTCTGCCAGAAGTGCTTGGGCATGCTGAAGTTTCACAAGGAGAGATGACACTGGTACTTGAAGTTGAGCCAATCTGAAGCTCACGATTTGATGATATATTTATGTCTTGAAGAACTCACTTATCATCCAATGAAGTGATATTGGTATACAAGGCTTCTAACCTGCTTCTCAATGGCTTGGCAAACTGAACCTCAAGTTCTCTGATTTGCTCAAGAACAAGAGTAACAGCCTTCGGCTTTCCAGAATTCGCATCCAATGACTCCTCAAACTCTCGTGTCTTAGATACCAAGTCAAGTTCATCCATAGCGTGTTTGATCTGAATCGAACAAAGTTAACTGAAGATTTCATGATCATGCGACTCACAGCATTAAGTCCTTGTTGGCTAACTTTTGACACATTCACAGTTGCGAGTTTTTCTAAATCTTTCAATTCACTTCTCGAGATAAAAGCGTCCAGTGGTCGTATCTCTGGCATGTTCTCCATTGTTGTCCTCAAGAAAATTTGCAACTGGTTGTACGCATCTTTTTCAAAGTCCTGAAACAGAGAAAAATGCGTGGATATTTTCTAGGGCCGTACCTGCAACTTGTTTAAATGGTACTTCTTGTCGAAGTCGTACAGATTATACAATGTCTCGTTTCTCGAGCACGCTCTGATAACCTCTGCCGGTGTCTTTGACTGTAACGTAACCTCTATATCGTTTTCTGGTTCATGATTTGCTTTCCAAAGATTGATATATCTCTCGGCGAGCTGAAAAGAGGCAAAAGTTCAAATTTGACAGAGGGCAAAGATTGCAAAACCGATAAAGATTCCGGGTGACTCAAGGGATTTCTCAGTGGCTGGCACACAAGATTGGAGAAGTTCCCAATAGAAAACATGAGGACAGCGGTTCCGACAGCCAAGAAGACAAAGATAAGAAGGAAAGCCCCGATTCCACTGAAAAGAAAATGTGATTCGTGGAAGAGTAAAACATAGAAAACTGACAAAGAGTAGAACTTTCCACCAGTACTTCTCACACAGCAGTCATCATTGTAGTAAGTTGGGCGTCTTCCACAGATTCCATATAAAACTCCGAACAAGAAAATGAGCGCCAGAAGGATGAATACGCTTGTGACCACCAGCGACACGTACCAACTGAAACTTTTGACTTGCTTTTCATTATTTAAAGATTGTGCTACCTGTATTGAATAACTTGTATTGTGGGAGTCTTCTTTGGATCCGAGACGTATGACACCGTATTGTACAATCCTTCAAAAGTAACTTTACGAAGTTGAGTGGATATGGTTTCTGCGACTAGGAACAAGTCGTCTCCGATTTGCTTCAACATGTTTTGAGCAGCTGTAATAACAATCATAATTTTGACTTTTTTTCATAAGCTGATTTACAATGTGTTTCTCTGTCGATTTCATGTTGAATACGATTCTCCAACTGCTCAAACTGAGTATTTGAAGCAGCGAGTACTTGAGTAATGTTCGCATTCACAATTTCCGACAGCCCATTTGCGGTGGCATCCGGCAGGAATTTCTGAACAATGTCGCGTTTCATTGGTTCCCTTCTCATTTCTGAGCGACTCACTTGGTCAATTTTGAATTGAGTGACAGCGAGACTCTCAAGAAGTCGTTCTGCTTTCGCACACATACTTCTGACCGGCTCAAGCTCATTCTCTAAACACTTGACGAGCTCTTCATTAGCTGTGTTTCGGAGTCGTGAGAACTCGGCCTGAAATGAGAACTAATTTTCTCAAGGGAATTATGAATTAGAATACCTCAAAACGCGCTCCTTCTTCGTTGAGGAATTTGACCTTCCCATGAACGGACTCTAGTCCATCGTGCATCTCTTGCGCAACTGGAAATTGCATGCATTTTTATAGCATAATTAGAGTGACCTTACCTTTGCTCACGTTCATGAAAACGTCAATGACATGCGCGCCAGTAAGTTTTTTGACACGATCCACCACATTATGTCCAGCAGTGGACAGTTGTTTGGTAATGGTGGTGTTTAGCACTTGGTAGTCTTCTATGAGAAGTTTTCGGATCTTCTGAAATAAATTTCGCTTTGTTTTCAAAATTCAAATATGATGAGTACCATGTCACTATCTCTCTTATAGGATTGAAGGTCATCAATGCACTGGTTCATCCGATTTGGCAACTTATCCAACCCAATTTGTGCATATTGACTAGTCATGAGAAGTGTGAATGCAACAAATCTAAAATTATGTTTTTCTCAGTACTTCGTCAATTTCAAAACTCACGCGTTTGCACTGACAAGTGCAAAAAGAAATAGATTGCACATGCTCCTTTTGCATCCGTCATATCTCGCATCAGTGTTCTGCTTTTTCGAAGATCGCGAGCAGATGCAAACGCAAAATCTGCAAGAAACGTATTGTTCTCCTACTTCTCTCTGCTACACTCTACTTGTAAAAAACGTAGAACACAACAAACAGCACACTGATTGCCACCAGTCCGGTACTCAGCGCAATCCATCCTTTCTGCCACTCGATCCACTGAAAAAAACCATAAGAACTATGAGGTGTCATCTTGACTCATCAGCTTTTTTCGGTTCTTCCATTTTTGGCTTGTTGAAAAAACGAGCTCTCAGGTAGTCAACAAAATAGTTTCTTTGCTTTTCGCTTTTTCGTGCTCGCCGGCTACCCTAAACCTAAATCAATTCAACGAGGATCGCACATTGTGTAAAATGCAAACAATTCGTCTTCCTCGCCCCATTGAATTCCATTTTTGTCGAATTGAAATCGAATAGTAAACTGTGATGCTCCCCCCTTTCGATTGAAACAAAACACGCAAAAAGGCTATCGCGATACAATCTTTCAAACAGTTCCTCTCTTCTTTTTTTGTCATTGTTCAACCAATTACAAAACAGATGGTAGATTGGAATGAAGATTATAGAGGACGATGCCAACGACAATTAATGTCAGGCGCTGCTACCAGTTTTGTTCAAAAGTTTAACAGATTTAACTCGAAAAAAAAACAGTCGTGAGTTTTAAAAACGCTTTGACCAAGAACAAATATTATCACTTTTTGAAGATCCCTCAAAACATGTCGAGAAGATGATGTGAAAATGAGATAGCTCATGCCTCGGAGCACTATAGTTCCGTGTCCAAATTGGATTTTCCTTCTTCAACATTTGCTACGTGCATTCATAGTTTCTGTAACTCTTGCCAACACTTCGGTTGAACAATTCAATTCATTCTCTTCCTTCTTAGCGCCGCTCTCACGCATGAATCTGAAGTTTTGCGAAACATGCGTAATCGGATACTTTGCCGCCGATTGAATAACAGAACGCTTAGCGGCATGATGGGAAGAAAAGAGCTATAGGCTGCTACTGACCGCTACGACGCTTTCCAGTTTCAAGCACGCCGTCTTTTATTTACACTTGCGACAATCGGAGTGCCCCTTTTCCTCAGTTCTTTCGCTGTCTTGTCCACATGTTTTTACAGGAAAGAGTAGTTGCTCTATTTCGTTATATCTTTCGAATACACGGAAGAAGTTTAAAGAGGGTGATTCATCGGACTGGAAAGTGATGATTGAGGAGCCAATAGGATGCTATGAATGATTCATTGATTCGTGCGCTGGACTCCAGGATAGCGTCTGGGTTGAACGAACAACACAAACTAGAAGCACCAAGTAGAAAACATAATAGGGATGTTGAACTGATTTGATAAGAAACACACGTTCCTATTTGAAAGTGTCTGCATTTATGCTATTCATCAGAAAGTTTCTATACTATCCGTTAATGTCTCATTCACTTTCCCAACAACATCTTATGCGTCATAAACCTAAATGTTCTACGCTTACACACAACTAAACTTGGTGAAAAGAGAAATCTCCCGATTTGTATCAAACGGTTCATAAGGCACCAATAAGGTGATATATCCATAAATCCACTTTCTCCTCATACTCCGCTTATACTTTTTACGACCACCACGACGACGAATGCCCCGTTCATCAAGTTTCTTCTCCCCCCTTGCCTCTGCCTTTACAGGACGTACTAAACATAATTCCATTTTCGACAAGAGGAATTTCGTATCTCTCTTTCCGTCCATTTCAAATCCTATTATCATATGCATACAAACTTTTGACGGTTCGTAATCAAGTTTTGAGCAAAGCAGTTAGGGTACGGGTCACTTACGCTAAGCGTGTTGGTCAGAAGGATTTAGGTACGCGCCTCCGCGGAAAAGCTATGAAGAAGAAGAGCACAGGAATGGAGCATCACGAGTGTAACCCATAAAACAATAGCCGAATAGCCGCTTCGACACCGACCGATACTTTTTCAATCTCACTTACCTGCCAAGACTTCTTCTCCACGGATGATTGGAGCTCGATGAGGTCTCCTGTGAGGGCTTTCTCGTTCAACAGATCTGAAAAAATTTGGAAGTCGAGACTGCTGAGGTGTACAATGTTTTTTATCTTGCAAAAATTGTGATTTGACGTTAAGAATCCAAAACAGTTGAAAACTCTGAGTTCTATCCGTCCCAAATTTCTACTTTCTACTTTCAAGGCAACTTTTTTTTCAGGAATGTTTTTTCTGTTTGAGACTAAGTTAACCCGTTAGTCATGTTATAATTGTATTGTGTTCTGTTGCCAATTGAATTGTTCGCACTTGAAATTCTTCGTCTCCCAATTGTTAGGTTGAGTGTCGATTCAATACAGAGAAAAAATGTGTCAATGTCAGGGTTGTTGGCGAAACCGGAATAATAGGTGGTGGAAGAGATCGAGAGGTCGGCAAAATTTGCGTCGAGAAAAATATTTCAGCGGTCAAGACTACTACTACTACTCGCATCACATTATCACATTAGATTGTTGTGCTAGTTGATGGGTGGTCTTTTTTCTGATGAATTATTCGAAAAAGTATCTTTGTCTCAAGAGAATTACAGAAATGTACTTTTTCATGAATTCAAATTTCATTGGAATGTTGGGTGGCTGGTGGAAATATCTGCGTGTTCGTGGAGAGCGCCAAGGCGGTTTGGGGTTTGTCTCAAGTGTTTGCTGAGTTGATTCGCGAAGATACTAATCGACGCAGACACGACGGCGGATTACCTCATTTGTACATAAATCGTGGGAGGCTTCTCATACTGACTAGTTTCATTACAGTTTTACAAAAACGTGGCTGAAAACGGACTACTCCCCGTAATGTGCTCTTTTTCATGTTCTCCAAGGAAGAGTTCATCAAATAAATATATCTCGAGGGACTCTTCACAATAAATGTTCAGATTCTTTTCACTTGTGGCCTACTGAAGAATGGGACAGTTGAAGCGGAACATCGCCGGACACGGGATAATCCTGGCTAGTTTTTCTATATGATCCACTTTCGCATTCATTTTCTTCTCGATTTGGTTCGCAGTACTAATGCGAAATGTAGAGTAATGTTAAATGAAATGTCATGAAGAAGTGGAAACTTTCGAAATTCCATTTGAAAATCATATGACTCACACGAGATAGCAGGACTAACCTTGATGAGGGAATGGAGATGAGATGAATGTGATGAACTGATCGATAGTGCTGTAGTAGAAGCTGAGGACGACATCAGCCTTTCTTCCATTCCGATCTTCCATGAAGCTTCCACATTTGTACTGCTCGGCAGATTTGTAGGGTGCGAAGACAAGATCGGCCAAACTGGTCCCGGCACATATTGCCAGATATATCAGTAGTGAAGGTAGCATGATAAAGAAGTTCAGTTTGAATATCCGATCATAAATGCCCTAGAATATGATATGCATTATGATCCGCAGGGGGTAATAAGGCGTTGGAAAGTGTTGATGTGAAACAATAAACAAGCGAAAACTTTTGCCTTCTCCTTCCTCTCCGTTTTCTTCTAGCAGCTTCAGAATCAGAACAGGCAGTCGAATCGTCCAACAGGCAGACAGTCACCACAGGCCCACAAGAAGAAGAGAGGCGCGCGGACGAAAGGAGAGAAAGAGAAGGAGGAGGAGGAGGAGGAAAACGAGCGGATGAGGGCGGGAGGGCGGCCCGACCTTGCGGACACGGAGTGCGCGGAAAGAGATAGAGGGAAAGAGAACTGACTTGTTGCTCCAAGATGAAAAAGGGATGTGCAGCAAAAATAGGCTGGGAAATAGAGGGAAATGGGCTCGAGTCGCTGCTACTTACTAACAAAATTGGCGAACAATAGCGGGATAAAAGTGTCGTCGTTTATGAGGTTGAAAATGAGAGAAAGGTTCTTTTCTTGTGGGCGATGTCAACATCAGCTAAATTCTGAATTTTCGTCATCTACAGATTGAAAGGAGAGTTGACTAGTAGGTCGAAAGACTTCGAGAATAATGATCTTCTCGGAGATTTGGTTATGGACTTTCAACACCTTCGTTTTGCATTTTTAATAGCTTGCGATTACCTAGAAGTTCAAAAATCCGCGTGATACAAAATTAATTCTCACACATTTTCACAAACGAGTATTGAAAACTAAATACGTTTCACCTCACTTTTCACTTTTTTGAATCCTAGTGGCAATCTTAAATCCTTCTCATCCGGATCAAAATGGGAAAAAAAAAACTAAAAACGTCTGCAGTCGTGTCAGATCTTCTGAAGAGACAAACCTCTCAGCGATGACAAACATAATACCCGTTACGTAGGTGTAATAGGATGTTCTACTTTCGAGAAGTCCAATAATCATTCCATTTTTTTTCGTAACGTAAAGTGAATTTCTTCCTGTTTTGACAAGGGATAACTCGGGTCTGGTAGAGAAGTTATTTTCATTTTTCGGTGACGGAACGAACACAAATAGAATTTGCCTTATTTCTATTTCAATATTTTGTTCACCTCAGATTTGAGACCGACTCTAAAAAGTTATTGAAGAGAATGGAAGTTTTATCAGACCTTACTACGAAGTAAGAAACAGAAGAGAAAAAAAACCTAATTACAGAAAGAAACGAGAAAAATTGTAATTAGGTAAGGACAAAAAAGGAAGAGTTTTTTTCCAGGAAACGTGTTGATGTACGCACACATGCGTGGTGTCTTGTTGCGGTTTTTGTAAATGAGAAGATGAAGGATTGACGTAACCCCTATCTCTTTAGGAAAGCTACCCATTCATCTTCATGTAACGATATAGGCCAAGGAAACGCAGTCTTTACTGATTTGGTGTGTTTCCGGTGGAGTAAGATGGAAAATGGGTGAAAAAAGTGCGTTTCTCGATTTGGTTCAGAGGGGCTGGTTGGGTTTCTGAGAACGTGAGTTGTTAATCAGAAATATTTCCAGCGGAATGTAAATGTCTAGGCATACCTATGATCAACAATAAAGGAGAAGGAAAATCAAAAATTCGTTTTTTTTTCTATTATTATTATACAGCCCAAGACTGGGAAGAGTCGAACAATGTTATTGTGATTCAGAATTCTATTGGAATGGCTCCACCTATCTGACAGGTTGAAAAATGAGTTATTCGAAAGAATATTAACAAAACTGGATTTCCGGCATCACACTTTTCCAACCGTAGATACTGTAGAAAACATATAAAACACTCCCGCAAAAAAGATACAATCAACCGATAAAAATCAATGAGTAATAACGCTGGTCAACCTGTCCACCTTTTCCCACACAGTGTATGGACCAGTGTAATAGTTATTAATAAAAAGAGCAGAGCGTGTTTGATCAGTCCAGGCAACCGTGCAACACGAGACACCGCCCCATCTGTTCGGTTCATTTCACCTTTTGAAGTAACACCAGGTAACATTAAACTCGTAAAACATTACAATCGAACTGAAGTCCCAATTGACTTTGGAATGAATGGAGTGGAACGCGTTATGAGTAACACTTGTCACAATTGTCTTACTATCTCTGAATGATGTAGTTGGAAACAACCTGCAACGAAACATACGAAACGGAAAATGGTGGCTAATAGGAAGGAATAAAGAAAGAAATTGACCGATTCTGGTAGAGACACAACTGCAATGGCATCCGTCTTCCGAAAGATTTTCTATTAGCAAGTTTTGCCCGCGATTAGCCGCACTTTCGAACACAAAATGGGTAGTGTTACTATATGATGAATCGGCCGACAAATGTGACGATAGTTGATTGAAGAAAAAAAAAGGAAAAACAATGTTGTGGGGGACATAAGTTCTGACAATATATCGTTGCTTCAGAAGTAAAAGATTGTTCTCTTCCTCTTGTCCTTTTTAATTCATGATTGGATTTCGCTTGAAGACTAGGACACCCTTGTGCAAAAAGGAAGAAAGGAAGGGAAAAACTTTTAGAGAAGGAACTTGAACAAAAATTCTTGAAAGACGAACAGAACATGTGGTTGTTGGTTATAAATTACGTTTTTCCTAGTCTCCAATCAACACACTGTGCATATGTATAAACAAGACTGAAAACGGTGTTTAGGGGATTCTGGTTCTTTGTTTTTGCTGTCATTTCCAGAGCATATCTGGGGAAATATGTATAGAAGATTTCTGCATTGTCTTCGTTTTCCCACTTTCTTCCATTTAAGGTATTCGCTTAATTGCGAGTATTGCTGTTTTTATGAAACTTCAAAATTCGATGCCCTCATCTCGAATTTTTGCTTCCATCAAAAATGTACATAAGCCAATTGTCCGTGTCCTGCTCACGTTTTCATAGTCCTTTCTCATGACTAACCAAATATTACACGAGCCTCTTTGCTTCATGTATCCCGGATTCTTCACAAGGCAATAAGATATCTTCCACACATGTCATATGCGTTGTGCTCGTCACAAGTTGCGTCTTGTCATACTCCCA
The DNA here is from genome assembly GCA_900536305.3 of Caenorhabditis sp. 40 LS-2015. Lineage (NCBI taxonomy): Eukaryota > Metazoa > Nematoda > Chromadorea > Rhabditida > Rhabditidae > Caenorhabditis > Caenorhabditis tribulationis. Next base: position 675,984 of record LR544328.1, read on the forward strand.
TAACCCTTAGAGGGTCTGAGTATTATATACTTCTCATGCTTGAGGTAACTCTAGGCAACTCATTCTTCAAGAGCACGCCCTCAAACCTTTTTGTTCGGAATATAATTCATCAGTCTGGAGCTCGAGTTGTTTTGGTTTTTAGGGAAATAGAGGCGTTGTGAGAATCAACGGATAATAACAGCCTTTTGAGTCGAATTTTCGCAGAAACTCAGACTTCTTTGATTCCATCCGAAAACTTTGAGATATTTTCCACTTTTGCATTTGAGATTCTCCCTCGAATTTTAATCTTGAGTTTACTATTTTCTATTTTCCAACCCCGCTCTTTGTATGTTTTGCTTCTACAGAGTTTTACCCAGGAGCCACTTAAGAGAGAAGTGTGGTCCACTAACATCCGTTTTTTTTCTTTTGACACATCGAAGAAAAGAAACACCAACACAGCGGCTGGTGAGTGGGCAACGATACTGAGGGTCCAACACGTTTTTATTTCCTGGGCTCCGAAGAATCGGAGGACACATTGAAATGAGTATTACAACGTGATCCGGGGGCTCTGCGCTGCTCTTCTCGAAATGAATGATCAGAGTGAAGGGATAGATTGTGTGATTGTGAGAGACCCGACTCCATCAAACTGGGGCCTCGAACTCTGATGTCTCTAATGTCCAGTCTCTAATCACCACGCCGCCGTATTGTACTATTCTACGAGCTGTGGGAGCCAACTGACACAGCCACCGTCTCCCTCCGTCTCTCTCCTCCGATTCTGCTCTTTTCTGCTCGCCCTCCTCCACTTTTTTGATGCGTTTTCAATACATGCTGTCTGATCGCATCCCAGCTCTCGCAAATCAAATCTCAGCAACCCCCGCAATGCGACAGACCCAGAAGCCATTCCCATTTTTCATCTCGGCTTCAGAACCTTCCCTTCGTTTTCTTCTCTTCCTTCTTTGCTATTCCTCTGCATTTCCCTTTCTGTCTTCTAATTTAACTCATTCAACCCTCATCCCCTAACCCATTCAACTCTGCTTCCCTTGCATATTTTAATTTCCAAACACAACCCCTCTAGCCTAGGATTTCATCTTCTTCCTCTTTCGTTTGGAAGTAAATTTCGATATTCTAAGAAACTGAAAAGAAATCACGTTTCCTCTTTCTTCAACTTCGAGAAATGATGCAGCAAATACAACCAAAACTGAGTATTCTCCCCCTCTTTGCTGCCTCCAGCTACATAATACGACCTTCATTAAATTTTTATTTGTGCTCATTCCCCGTTTTGAAGTCTCTCTATTCACTCATATCCTTTCGCTAGTTTTCTCGCACTACTTTTTATGAAGTGTAGCAATCAAGAAAGCGCAATTCACACCAACTCTCAATAAGTATCACCGACTAGTACGAATTCTCATTTCTGAAACAAGCCAACCTATAATTTTCTTGTCGTCAGCTCTAAACTTTTCACTTTGGCTCACGCTCGATTGCATTTCACAGGGCTCCGCAAATTCAAAAAGCGGAGTCCTATTCTTAAAGAAGAAAGGCAATTTTGCACTGGCCAAGAAAGCGATTACACGACAATTACCGCCTAGGCTGCCAGTTTTGGGGAAGCCGTCCGCAAGGAGCGCTTGTGCTCCATCTGCGTTTAGCCTCCATTTTTCTCACATCACTTCAAAGCGTTCCCGCCATCTCTATATTCTTGTCCTGATGTACTTTAAACGCTCACTAACCGAATTCGCTTCAACTACTAACTCTGTCCTCACCTCACCCGATTCAACAACCACTCGCACTAAAACTCATCGCGTCGAGCGTTCTCCGCCGAGTTTCCACCTAACTCTGATTCCGCTTATCAACCGCTTCAGCTCCCCTTCTAGCCTCTAACACTTCCTCCTGCTTCTAATCTGAACCCCTTTGTTCCCCTAACTTCCTTTCCTCCCTCTGTTCACGCCGCCGCACTCGCACCGCTGATTTCAAATCAAATGAATCCTACCACTCGCACAAATTATCAACGGTGGGTAACCGGCATTTTCAGAGTCAATGAAAGCTATCTAGGTGGGATGGCATTTTTCATTATTTAAGAATTGAGGATATCTGGAATAGTTCCAATTATATTGGTTTTTAATCAGTGGTATATCATATCAGAGAGGTGGCAAAATTTATACCTTTTGTATATCTATCTCAATATATGAATTCCAAGAGATTTTGCCTAGACTGGTTTATTAATGGTGACAGGTTTATGGATCTTCAGAAAGCTGAATATGAGGTAACGAACACAGTGTTGTAATGCTTCTATTTTTCTCACGACTCATGGTCTTTCTAGAACGAGACAGATTCATTATCGGATGCTCCAGGGAGTTCAAACTTTGTTGATTGGACATCTCAGAGGCACTCACTGATGAATGCATGTATTCCCTTAATTTCCCTCGATTTCCCAGCTCATTTTTCATTCGGCATTGGTCTCTCAATCTCACTCATATTAGTTGAGTATGCACTAATTTTCCGGTCGCTTCATTAACACAATCCATTCGTACTACTGCGCCTAATTCTCAATCACTGAAAACTACTTGTGTGTGTATTCGTTTCAGCCGACCTGTGTTCTCATCAAACCAATCTAGATTTGTTCCGTTCCCTACACTGCTCTCTTCTATCAATCTGTTTTTTTCGACTGGAATTTCCCTATTTTCACACTTTCCACACTCCCAAACAACAAACAATTTCCCATTCTTCACACCGTCATCTAACGCTTTTCACCATTGCCTGGCACACCCCCTAGTAGTCGTATTCACTGAAGTGTCACCTATGTTGCTAACAGAGATCTCACTTTAGGCGAGGATAATGAGCTATATCGAGGAAAACATCCGCTACTCTGGAGCCGCCAATGAAGATGGCGAGGTAGAATGAACATGTCAATCTTGAAAACTGGGTTCTTGTTTCAGGATGCTCAACGCAAGGCCCAGGAGAGAGAGGCCAAGAAGGCCGAGGTCCGCAAGCGCCTTGAGGAGGCCGGACAGAAGAAGCAGAAGAAGGGATTCTTGACTCCAGAGAGAAAGAAGAAGCTCCGAGTGAGTATATTGTCTGGGACTCTGAATCATAAATCTTATATGATTCCAGAAACTTCTCATGATCAAGGCTGCTGAGGATCTCAAGAGACAGCAACTCCTCAAGGAGCAAGAGAGAGTTAAGATTCTTGCTGAAAGAACTATCGCTCTCCCAAATGTTGACTCCATCGACGACAAAGGTATCCCATTTTCCACAGAAGTAACAAGTTTTTACTTCGCTCCATTCCAGGAAAGCTCGAGGCCATTTACAACGACTTGTTCTCTCGTCTTTGCTCTTTGGAGGAGGAGAGATATGACATCAACTACGTTACCACTGAAACTGAGACTGCCATCAACCAGCTCAACATTGAGGTCAACGATCTCCGCGGTAAATTGTGAGTACCGAGGAAGAGTTTCACCTGGAAACACATTCGTGACATGTTACGTTTCAATCTAATTTCAGCGTCAAGCCATCGCTGAAGAAGGTGTCCAAGTACGATAACAAGTTCAAGAAGATAGCAGAGGCCAAGAAGGATGACAACAGCAAGAACCTGAGAAACAATTTGAAGACTGTCAAGAAGGAGAGTGTCTTCACCCAGCTGTCCAACCAGGTTAACTGAGGAATGAAGCTATATGGTTTCTAACTAATGATGCTTTTAGAAAAAGTCCGAGAAGCCAGAATGGTCCAAGAAGAACAAGGAGGAGAAGAAGGAGGAAGTCATCCCAGAACCAGTCGCCCAGCCAGTGGAGCAAGAGGAGGCCGAAGTCTCCGAGGAGGAAGAAGACGCCGACGAGGAATAGACTCAAACTTCTTTTTTCCCACAATGTTGTCATTTGTCATCAATCTGATATTTGTACACTAATCATTCTTGCATTCATGATACATTTCACAACAAACTCCAAATATCTTCTCTTAATGTGCCTTTCCATGCTTCATCACAACCTCAATGGTTTCTGTTCTGTTGAAACTTAATTTTCGCTTTTCTTTCAATAAATCCAGTTATTGCAACCCGGAATTAGAAATTCTCGGTAAACGGGGCACAGAAGCTAAGAGTGTTTCTATTTAGGTAGGATTTTCGGATATCAGCTGAAATTGCAGCTGCCAATGAGAAAAAAGCGTAAATGGCACAAGTGCTGTGGCATAGAAAGCAGCTGAAATCTAACCAACGCCCTCTTCGACGTCACGTAGCTTGGGCAAATCGAGGCACAATATAAAAGGTGGCAGGTTAAGAGCGAAATTTATTCTAATTGAGTGTCACCTAATGGAGTCGGTTCACTTTGAATCTTATGAGGCAATGCTGGAAAGTAGTTCCATTCTGATGAAGCAATTCCCTGGTCTGGATCTAGCGTCACTACAGAAACTGTACTATTTTGAATTGCTCACTCAATTCATTGGTTCGTATTTTTTTCGGGTGTTTTTGAATAACTGTTTTCAGGATGTGTCTTCTATACTTTCTACCTTATCGTCTTCGCGGTTCATGGTAAAACCTTCTTCATCGCGGAGTTCACGTTCTATGCAATTTTCCTTGTTCAAATCTTGTCGTTTGGAACATCACTTGTCATTCAAAAGGTACGACTCAAACGGAAAACCAGAAATTTCATTCCGAATATTTTCAGTTCTCATTCGTGATCAACTCAGTTGAGTACGCCACATTTTCTCCCCTTCCTTATGTTCCGAAGTTTGTCGTCGCTATTTTCGACAAAATCGTTATTGCTCAGATGCCTCTGTACTGGTTTGTGATCAGTGCATTCCTCATCATTCAAATCGCGCAATACTCGAATCAAAAGTGAGTTTCTTAACACTTCTCACAGACTAAACAACGAATTTTCAGTTCCAGAAGCATCCGCTTCGCCCACATCTACCTTGTTCCTGTTGGAGTCATCATGTTTCTGATTGCGATTATAACGCCGGTAAGACCGACCCCTCCCCCTACAGACGATAACCGGAACCATTCAGGACCATATGAAACATTTTATGATCGCCGTCTGTTTTCTGATCTGGTGGATTTATCGCAAACATATGGTCGCCCAATTGTACAGCCAGGATATGTCCGCCAAAGACATTTCGAATATGCGCCGACTGAACATCTGGTTGTCGTGTCAGGTGAATCTCATTAAAAATGGTTTATCAATCAATCGCAAATATTTTATAGATTTTCCTGACTTTGATGTTCCACCTGCTCGAGTTGGGCGTCGCTTTGGCAATTAAGTCGTCAGTAATGGATTCTCAACGGCTGGTTCATTACGCATTCTATAGGAATGAGGTTTGTACTTTGAAACATTCCAAAAATTAATAAAGTTTCTGCGGTGCAGGTGTTTCGGGGAATGATGTCTGTTGCAACCTATCTCAACGGACTACTTTTCGCCTGGTCCACCATAGAGTTCATCAAGAGTAATCCAAACAAGGAAATCACAACTCTTCCAGTCTTTGTGAACGGAACACTTCCCATGGAGTCTTTCTCACGCCGTCCGTCTGCAATCTCAGCCTTCTCTCTCAATCATGTATCCCCTCACACCCCAAGAGACTCTAATATGCTCCATATTTAAAACTTCGAATGGTGATTTAATTATTAACACTTATTTATTGCTTCAATGTTAAAAATAAACAGAAGTGTTTCAGTCCGACAAAATATGACAATACCACCATCAACTGATAACAATAAAGACTGTGAAGGAATGGATCAAGCTGAGATAGGCAGTTTTCTATTTGCAGGACGTTGATAGACATGGGTGGCGCAGGAGAACAAAAGCGAAAAGCTTTGATTCTACAGACAAAATGAGAACAATCAAAGAGTGCCATAAATGAATTTGGGGGGAGGGGAAATGGGAAAAAGATGGGGAAATAAAGTTAACCGCGTTTTGAAAATAAGCTACAATAGGATAGGAACAGAGAAAGCTCAGTTGTAGCGATCCTCGTAGGTGCTGTACGGGTGGTCCGACATGAATGGCTGGCGGTTCATGCTGAAAGCCAACAATCATTTTACAGAAGGGCATTTCCTAAGATTACGCATGAACTTAAGAAAATTGAGGTCGATTTCGAATATGAAAGTAACAGTCCTCACGAAAGCAAATAAAAATCAATTATAAATTGAAAAATCTAAGATAGTCTTCCTGATTCGGAAACCATTTTAAACGTTCCACTGTAACCGTAGAGAAGCGAAAGAGCATGCACATAGGAGAAGAGGGTTTCAGCTCATTACCTGTTGGAGACCAATGGCGCCGATACATTCTGACTCCAGAGTGGAGCATTCGGTTCATCTGCTGTTCCAGATGTGGTATTCGTTGAGGGTTCCGTTCGATCTCTGTTAAAGAAATGTGGAGTGTGGTGAAAAGTTGAAAGAGAAAGTGAGGTCAAGCCGATAGAAAAGCTCAGAAGAAATTGAGCAAAAATTATGTTCAATTCAAAGTTTTTTACGACTCACCTTGTTCTTGGGTTGTACACATGGGTCCCGTAGATGTCTACAGGTATAGTGGAGTCATTCACACCGCGCGGGAAGAATGGATCGTCTTCGTCTACTTCAACGTACTCGTGTGGTCTGAAAAAAGTCAAGATTCGTAAAATAAGAAATATAATCATTTTTCAAGCGCGCATTCTGCTTGCTTCTCTCGTCAACAAAGCGTGCAAAAAACTGAAAGTGAAACTCATAACTGGAAACAGATGCTCAGTCCGGTACAAGGAAAATTAAGATGGATCGGAGGAATCATGTCAATCGAGGGTAAAAGATTCGGGTTGATCTTGGTTAGCACGACAACGCCACATACCGAAACGAAACTCGTTTATTCAACAAAACTGATGTAGCGGGTTGAGTGGTGTGAGCTCTCACCACGACCGCCGGCGATTGTGTTCTTCCGACAGGAAGCCCACAATCATGAGAAGAGGCCGATTCATAACGGAACGGTCGTACACGAACCGGGTACGATGTCCTGGATCTGGTTGGGAAACAGAGGGTCAGAGGTGAGTAAAGGTTGGTGGGCTAGAGTTTGTTATTAGGGAATATGTGGACACATCAGTGTGAATACATAAAGACATGGTGCACATGGAAATAGATTTGAAGAAACAACTTACAGTCGTGAGAACAAATTCCAGGTTTTTGAAACGATGATGAGAAGGACAAACAGGAGTATGCCAAGAAGGAAGATGCTCATCATGTAGATACTCATTCCAGCCCTGAAAAATATTTTGTTCATCCTTCGAACATTTTCCTCTGATTTGTTACATACACAGATTGGTTGCAAGTTCCGTAATAGAAGTTGACAACGTCATCATGGAAAACGTAACAAGACGATGAGGACGAGACAGCTCCAGCTAGTTTCAACAGCTTTGTAATATCGTCCCCAACGGCGGATGATGTATTGGTAATCTGAAAATCGACTGTATTATTTATAATAACTGGAGAACGCTCAATTACCGCTGCGCTGCTATTAAAAGCGACTTCCATTAAACGATCCAGTTGTGACTTGCTAGCAGGAATGTTATTCAGGAGTGCCACGTGGCTGGCTACCGGAAGCGGAAGATTGTCGTGCGTGGTGACCGGAACGCATGTGTTGTAGAACTGGACAGTCTCGTACAAGTTGCCAAGGCTTTTCCGCGTCACTTGATCTCCATCACGGCAGAAGTCAGCGAGAGCCTGAATGAAAAGAAAACTGTGCCTCAAACTAATGTCAGCAAATGATACTTACAATAGTGACCGGCAGAGAAACAGCGATAAGTAGCCAGACCACAACAAAGATGAAGAATCCGACTGCGCTGAAGACAACTGCCCCCTTTTTGGATTGCTTGCAGAAGGCCACTACTCCAGTGAACAAGATGCACATTGTGATGGAGAGGAGGATCACCAAGAATGCCCATCTGAAAATAGAAAGTTACAGTAACCATAATGTACAACACGAATAAATCCCACACCTCCCAAGCAGCAGTTGCCACTAATTATTAACAGAACGGTGAATCATATGCACGTGATCCATCATAAAAGTGTCACGCCAAATGGTGCCTATAGTCCTCTTACCTCTCGCTTTCATACATTGACAACAACTTTCGGATATTCTCCAAAGTTCCGATATCATCGTCATGTTTCGCTTGGAACAGTTTCCCATTTTTCGCAATGATGTCGATTTCGTCGGTGATGTTTGTGAGGATTTGGTCGATTTGCTGGACGATTGTCGCGTTCTTGGACTTTTTGCTTTCCTGGTGAACAGTGTCTTCAAGATTTTTGAGGTCGACTGTGGTGTTCAAGGCGGCTTCTTGGAACTGATCGATTTGGGACATCGAGATTTGATATGACTTCTTGGAGTTTATAACCGAGTTGATTGAAATCGACATTCCCCGATTGACATGTTCGTTGGCGAAGAGACATATTCCCAGCATAAAACTGAAAAAACGCAGTGGTTGAATTGTTGACTCTCATTATGCTCCCAGATCCCATAGACAAACAGAAAAGCTAAATTGATACTCTCATTTTCCTATTTTCCGCCAAGCTGCTCACATATTGTTGTTTTCTATTGTGTCATTGTGTGAAAACCTTGCGGTGGGCATAATGATCATAAAAGCAAATAGGGATTTGCAAATTATAAATTAATGAAACCTATTGTTTGAGAACTATCTATGCACCCGGTCTCTATTCAGAATCCTTTCCCATCCTTCTTTGGGTTGAAAATGAAAAGAAACTGACAAGCACAAAACGGATATGATGAAGAGAACCGTCGACAGTCGGCGCACACGACGTCTTGTCTTCCCGGTCGTTTCATTCTTACGACACGCTTGACATATCCAGACAATTACGATGGTGACCAGGAGAAGGAGACTGACGGCGGCTCCTAAACATGCCACAAGTGCCAATGCCTGAAAAAAGGAAATGGATGAATTGAATTTTAATAGGATGACAGCCTCTCTTCCCTTTCATTATGATTGGCAGGACTAACCTTTTACGGAATAATAACGTGACCATGATCTGACAAAAAGGATATACGTCAATCTCAAGACTATACAATTGAATGATGTTCGATTCGAAATGACTTATGAGTGTTATTTTGAATAATGGATTCTTGGACATTTCTGTCATTTTATAAGTTTTTCTGTGGATCAAATTGGAAACGTTAGATTCCTTTTTTTTTTTTTGAGATGTGACAAACTCTTATTAATCTCTGTTTCCAATCATGTGGCTGTTGTCTTCAATCATCCAGAAATGTTTGAACTAAACTGCCCGGAACCCAGCTTTTCATTTTCTTGATTGACTCAAATTCAATTCACAGAGTAAGGCTCATCTGTTTCTTTTTTGTTCCATCCGCTTTTCTCAACGTTTTCTATCTTTTCACCCCTTCACGAAATGAAACGTTTCATTTCGCTCCCTTCCTGTCGTTTTCAGTACCCTCAAGGAAAAGTGAAAATTCTCCGAAAACGACTACTATTCTTATTTTTGCTCTTCTGATAAAAACAGCCGAAATGAGGCGAGCGGAGAGAAAAGCGACACTCAAATGAGTAAAAATGGGTCCGCTGCTCATTTCGGAGTCCCTGAGCACTTCTTCTTCTTCTTCTTCTTCCATTATCAACCTTCAAAGTGGGGTGGGAAAAAATGAGCAAGGACCCTATCCTATCCTCAGACACATACCCTGGGGCTTGTTTACAAGGGGTTGGCGATAAACCGCGGAAAATGAAAATGATGCACACATGGTCGTTTGATGTCTCCCGACCTTCAGAATGATCCCCGTCTGCTGGTTGCCCCTATTTCAAAGAGGGAGCAGACCTTCAGCTCTATTGACAGCAATACAGAATGGAAAGACTATCGTTTTCCCACTTCTAATCTATAAACATAATCTGCTGGGTAGGGAGGACTGATGTGCATAATAAATATGAAGCACGGATTTGTCAAGGGTCACCCACCCCAACAGCCACCGAGTAAGATGGATGGTTCATGTCAAAACGACATTCTTGTTTACTCTCCGAGCCCCTGTCGTCCCCCCAACCAGCAGCCCCCTCCGGTCGGGTCTAAGTGTTGTCGTGGGGCTCTCTGAACCACACTGGATACACATCTAATTGAGTAAGAAATGTTGTGTGAGTGTATTTGTTATAGTGTTGTATGTACGTTTAACGGACCACCACTTTTCTCATGATGATTCAATTTCAATTGACATTTGGCATTAGCGAATCAGATGCGATGGAAACGGAGCAAATGCAAACCTGAAAGTATTCACTGCTCCAATCAAAATTGAAAATGTCCTTGGTCCAGTGAAATTTGAAGTTCAAACGTGGCACGTGCGAGAAGAGGTCTATGAGGAACGACGCAAAAGTCATGTTTTTTCGTTTTGTGGGTTTTATACCATGCCTGAAAAAAAATAAATGAAAGAATGAAAAAAATTGAATGAAGAAGATCATCAAGGTAAAAGTATTCATGAAAATCTTAAATTTTACTAGGAAGCTGCATCCTTCACCCATTTTTTTGGGAGAGGGCCATTTATATTCTTCATTTTGAAATAAGGTTGCATATTTTGAAGAAATGGGATGACAATGTCTGGGAAGAAGACCTCACTATGCTTTCACAGCGGAAAAAAAGACAAAGGATATTTAAAGAGGAAAAGTGCCCTCTTGAGAATAGTATTTTGGTTCATACAAGTGAAGACGACATCTCCTGATGTCGGTTCACAAAATATGCAAAGAGACGTAACACCTAATTGCACTGACCCACCATCTGATTGAGATACATTAAAGATTCGAAAAAAGGGACGGTCAAAAATGGTAAACGAAAGAAATCGGAATGGTGAAAGAAAGGATGAAGATGAATTGGTCAGTCACTGGCTCTGAAGAAGTTGGCGACAACGACGCAGAGAATGGGCGGGCGGCTAGTGCGAAAGAAGACAATACGAAAGAAGAAGAGGAAAAAAGAAACAGAAAAGGGTGCGAAACGAAGGGGTGGATTGCCAGGACGGGCCCATGCTTCGCCACAAACTTTTATTGAATCCTAATGACCGTTGGTTGCCAACCCATAGTATATAACGAGAATATTTAATTGTCCGGGACCAAGAGACAAAGAAAGTGAAGGCATGATGTTCACATGGCCTCCTTTTTTCAAGTTCTTTTTGAGAACATCTGGAGAGATAGTTAAAGTTGATTGGATGACGGTCCTTGAGCAAGTTTCTTGATTCGAGGTTTTGAAAAGTTGTTGAAAACCTCAAACAGAATAAAAACGAACACTGAAGAGGCGGGCGGAGTGTGAAGAAGAAGAATAGACTCTCTATTGATGTTGTTATTGTTGTCGGTTTTGTCTCATTTTTCAAATTCTAACATAGCATGTGCCAAATGTTACAACAACAAAGAGATATAATCGAAAAATCAGAAAGCTTCTCAAAGATTTATGGAATCCGGAGCTTTGAGAACAAGGAAAGAAAAATATAGCTGTGAACATGTTGTTTGATGGGGAAAACTGATAACACCTTTAGAGAGGTGGTTAGAGATGAAAAGTAATAGTTGAAGAGGAAAAGGAATGGAAGGAAACAAAGTAGAGAAGTGTGGGATGAAGATGAGGGAGGGAGACGAGACAGTTGGTCAATAAAATTATCTGAACACGTTTTACAGCTTGTTAGTTTTCATTCACATGTAGGTCGAGGAACTTTTGAAGAATGGAACTGACTCTGTTTGAATTCATGTTTTTTCTCAAATGAACTCCAGATGAATTTGAACGTTTAGTACAGAAATATTCAAAGTGTTGGAACCGATTCCTGAGAATATGAAAAGTTTAGTCAGGCTATAAAAAATTTGTTGTGACAACCTTAAAAATGATCAATACATTGCTCATACTGTCTTCATCCTTCTATAACCTCACTTTCAGTTCTCATAGTTCTTCCGTTTTTCTGTCATCTCCTGTCACTTTTGATAAGTTTCAAACACGGAGTACCACTAAACCCGACACAAATCGTATGAAGGTTATATGCAAAAAGTGGTATTTGGTGCGAACACATGCAATGACTGCCGGCATAAAAACGGAGAGAAATGAGAGAGTGAGAGGTGTTAGAACGTGGTGGAAGGTGAAAGAAAGGACAATACAGAAGAAGAAGAATAAGAAGAAGACGGGGCCTACGCAACCGATAAATCGAAGGAAATATGGTCAAGCAGAGGGTGATGGTGCCCCTTCTCCTCCTTTCCGACACGACCGGTGTATGTGATATCGATCGACTGTGCGCGCGACTGCCCCGCCGGTCTTTCACCATACCTTGAATCACTTGCCGGCTCTTTTGACCGAAGAACGCTCTTGCCCCACACCAGGCGTATGCAAATAACGCGTAAGCACTACTGTGTTTGCGTCCGAACGATGGATACAAATGATCAGCATCCTGAACTTGGTTTGGTTTCTGATACTGTGGGGGAGACTGTGAGAGCGGAATCTGCTGAGACCATTCTTTGTGAGATTAAAAGTTGTGCAGTTTACACAAAAACAATTTCAAGTTGGGAGAGGAGTTAAATCTCAGATTGAAAAATGTACACTCAGAAATTCAGAATATTCAAAAATTCCCACAATCATCAACCACAGATTTCCATAAGGAATTCCGTTCTGAAGTTTTCATTACTCATCATAAAATAGAACTTACCTCCAGTTTATGATCATACACATCCACAAACACTGCGACCAATTATGCTATGAACCGTGTCACAACAACAACCCTGTCTAGTTTATGACACTTGCCGCCAAAAACGTTCCATTATTTACCTGGCTATCACTGAACAAGAGTAAAAGTTACGAAACAAAACAAATACGAACACACATCGCCGCGTACAGTCATACTACCTGCGGTAACTGCCAATAAAGTTAAGGTTTTGTCTGACTAGGAGATGGGGAGGAATCGTAGAAGATTGAAAAGAATCCCAATGTCCTTTCGACTATTTTTCTTCTTTCGAACGTTTTATTGCTATCATCACACGGAATAGGGGGCGGTTCGACATCAATCTCTTGTCCAATTCTCTCTCCATTTCTCACTTTGAATTGCTCTATAAAGCGCCTTTCATTTCCGTTGTCAGCAGGTTAGGATCACACTTTTGTAGTCAAGGCTGAAGCAATCGCAGAATCACAATGACAGGTGATGAGTGAAAGGCACTGGAGTTTGGAAAGGAGAACAGAACATGCCCGACCATAGGGAGTTGTAAAATCAAAAGTATATCAAAGAAAAGGCGCATTTTTGATAAGAAGATGTGTCTGCAAACAATCTTATCGTTTAACAACGGCACCGCCATGAACTTGGGAAACTGGGAACCCAACTCGTTGTTATTGGTTTCGTGAACACACTCAATATTCGTTCATTGAGAAAAGGGAAACAACTAAAACGACAACGAAAAAACAATGTCCCGAAATTTTAAGGGAAGAAGTGAAATGGGAGGGAGAAGTGAAATAATTTTTTGGAATCAGGTTTTGAAGAGGAACATTCGAATCGGATATGAAATTGTAATAACTATGTCGATTGTTTTTCAACGAGCCGATAGTATAAGCCACGCCGAGCCAGTAAGCTTTGATGGGTTCCTTCCTCAATTGCTTTTCCGTTTCGACAAACAATGATCTTGTCGGCATTTTGAATTGTTGAAAGACGATGAGCAATGACCACGCATGTTCTTCCAAGTCTTGCCTTATCAAGAGCTTCCTGCACAATCTTCTCGCTTTCCGAGTCTAATGCTGAAGTTGCCTCGTCGAGAAGAAGGATTTTAGGGTCCCTGAAAGACATTATCGTTAAATGGGAATTCGATCAGATTCTATTATGAATACCTGACAATTGCTCTGGCTATAGCAATCCGCTGCTTTTGACCTCCAGATAATCGTCCACCAGACGCACCAACGGAAGTATTATATCCATCCGGAAGGTTCACAACAAAGCTGTGGATGTTGGCGAGAGTGGCGGCTTCTTCTACTTGTTGCTGGGACACATTTTCCAGACCATAGGTGATGTTCTCTCGGATGGTCAGGTTGAACAGTGTTGGCTCCTGACCAACCAGAGCGATACTGTCACGAAGGTGTTTGACGGAAATGTCTCGAATATCATTGTCATCAATTTTCACGGAGCCACAAATTGCATCATAGTATCTCTCGATGAGCTGGATGGATGTACTTTTTCCACAACCGGATGGTCCAACAAGAGCGACAGTCTGGCCAAAGTTGGCAGACATATTGAAGTTGTTGAGGATAAGCTGACGTCGGCGGTTGGGATAAGCAAAGTAGACTCCACGCATGCTAATGTTTCCTTTGATGAGCTGAAAACCGAATTTCATTTTTCCGGCCGCACTCGATATTAACCTACCGGAGTTTCTCCAGTTACTCCACGATTATCAATGGTGGATTTTTGACGGATCATTGTGAACATGATGCCAGCTGAAATTCTAGCTCGGACATACTCAGGGAAGTAGGATGCAGTTATCATCACACTCATTGACGCCATGTTCAAAGCTTCGATGACCCTGGAAAAAAAGACGTTGCTAAACTTGAAAACAATTCAGATATCTTACTGGAAAACTGCGAAGGGAGAGGTCCAGTTGTTGGAAATGAGCCAAAGACCGAACATGTAAGCAATGGCAAAGTTCCATAGAAAGAAACTACCCGCCAAGGCAAACGATAACGACTGCCAAAGACCCTTGGTGAATGCTCGCTGACGTGGAGCTTTCGAAGCTGCAGTGAATGCACCGTACATGTATTCTTGTTTAGTGAGTGCTTGAACTGTTTTCCAGTTTGAGATCGACTCAGTGACGATCTGAAAAATTGAATAAACAAATGAAAATTTAGCAGGCTGCACTTACTCTACTAGCTTCAATTGCTGATTCCATATCTTTTGGACCACGATATTTCAGATACTGAGCAACCGAGCTTTGAGCAACGACAAGAAGGAGAGCAGTGATCAGTCCGATTGGAGCCATACTCCAACCGAACCAGAATGCAACAACAATTCCAGCGAAAAGAGAGACCACTCCATTAAGCACTTCAGCAAGACGATGGTCGATGGCCTAGAAAATGAATACTTGTCTGAAAAAATGACTCTCACTTACAGCTTGAACATTTTGAGAGTCGGTGGCTAATCGGGAAGTCAGATTGCCAACGTTGTGTTTTGGATCGTCGAAGTAACTGGCATCTTGTTGCATAATGTTTTTGAACACATCCAAACGAAGACGGCTTGACATAGTTTCTCCTGTCTTCCCAAGAAGACTACCAGAAATAAATGTGGTGATTCCTGAGGTGAATGCGAGGAGAAGGAACCAAAGAGAACTGATAAGTGCGTTCATCGGGAGATCCTCGCCTCCTTCAGCAAAAACTTTGAATAGTTGACCGTAAACTACAGAAAATGCAGGCCAAGTGATTCCTCTGATAAGTGTGAAAATCAAAGCGATGATGATATTTCCTCTTTCCGGTCTAGCGAACTTAAAAATGTCCATCATCGATGCCTCCATCGCGCCTTCATCGAACATTTCTTCCCGAGCACTTTCCACTTCCCAGTCTGGAACTTGTGAAGTGACACTTAGCATACTCTGGCTGAGTCGAGCCGAGTCTCGGAGAAGACTCTTGCTTTTGCGCATTTCATCCTCAGACGTTGAAAGTCGTCGAGTGATGGATTGGGTTTCTTCCTCGAGACTATCATCTGAAAGTTTATAACATGGTTCAGATGCCACAACTTTTGATGACTTACCTTCCGTAACGGTGTCCTCTTTGGCTCTCTCAATTTCTTGAGCTCTAACCATGCTTGCATAAATTCCATTTTGTCGAATCAACTGATCATGAGTTCCTTTCTCCACAATCAATCCTTGATCGAATACCAAAATCTTACTGGCATTTCTGATAGTACTCAAACGATGGGCAATGCAGAGAGTTGTTCTTCCTTGTGACGCCTTATCGAGAGCAGCTTGTACCATTCTTTCACTTTCCGTGTCCAAAGCACTGGTGGCTTCATCCAGAAGAAGAATTTGCGGTTTTCTGACAATGGCTCTGGCAATGGCAACTCTCTGCTTCTGACCCCCAGATAGCTGAACAGCTCCTGCTCCAATCATGGTGTTGTATCCCTCACTGAGATGTCCGATGAAGTCGTGAGCATTGGCTTGTTTGCAAGCATCCTCAATGTCCTTATCCGTGATTGAGTTGTCTCCCATTCTGATGTTTTCCGAGACGGTGGCCAAAAAGATGATCGGTTCTTGTTGGACAATGCCGATGGTACTACGGAGCCATTGAATGTTGTAATCCTCGATTGGAACTCCATCAAGCTTGATCTGAAAAAAACTGGGAGTAGACAACTGTTTTACTTTTTGTAGCTAATACCGTTCCAGCACATTGATTGTAGAATCTCATCAGCAATCCGATACTCGTCGATTTTCCACATCCAGAATGACCCACCAGGGCTACTGTTTCTCCCGGATTCACTTCGAAGGAGACTCCTTTCAAGATTTTCACATCTGGCCTTGTTGGGTATGTAAACTGGATGTTGTCAAAGTTCAATTTCCCGTTGATCTTTTCTGGTTTCCGTCCAGTGTCTTTTGTACAGTTAATCTCTGGCTCATTGTCAATAACCTTGAAAATGTCGTTGATTGCGAGTCGTGCTCCCGTAATAGCACCCATGTGTGGAGCCGCCTCTCCAAGTCGTCTTGTCCCCAAGATAACGGCCCAGAACACTCCAAATGTAGTTCCCGATGTTGCCGCTCCATAGGAAGTGAGAATAGCACCGTACCTGCAAAAGTCAAGGTAGACAATGTTTTTGGATTAGGCAAATGTTCAAAATTGTTGTTAATATCGGACGGGAAATATGCTAAAATGAACTTACCAGAAGGCACCTGCCATCAAAACAAACATCAGCACTAGAGGAATCGCACTGCAAGATGCAAGAACGATTGACTTCCGGATCCCCATCTTTCGAGCTTGAGCAAGTTGGTCAGCATATCTGGAATAGAAATTATAAAATTAGAAATATCACGTGACTCAAAAGTACCTCGAGATTTCGAATGGTTGGGCATTGAATGCAATAACGGTTCGGATTCCAGCAATAACTTCATTTGCCATACCACCAGCGCTCGAGTAAGCCGACATTTCGTTTTTCGTTGCTCGATTCAAATGCTGTAAATATTGGAACCAAACCTTGTCTTCTCAGATCTGTTTTCCACTCACCTTTGCCGTCATGTACATGGATCCGAGTTGAAGAGGTACCGTTATAAGCATAACCAGAGTGAGCTGCCAGCACATGTAGAATCCTAAGAGTACACCACTGATGAATGTCGCTGCTCCAGAGCAAATAACTCCAATCTTGTCTCCGATTCCGTCTTTGATCTTTTCGATTCCACTACTCATCTTTTGAGTCAGACCTCCAACTGTATTTTTATCAAACCATTGCGCGTCTTGACGGAGAACAGATCGGAGAAGGTGCTTTCTGATGCAATACAGACGTCGTTCGGCCATTGTGTAGAGACAGGCGTTCTGAAACAATTAGATGGCGACGTACTAAAAATGAGTCAGAGGTAAACTCACCGAAAGATATGTGCAGAGAAACATGAATAATCCAAGGAGGAAGTAGAGGAGACAGTAGTGCTGAATTCCACTACTGAAGGCGTCGTACTGTAAGGTTCCATTCACCCATTCAGATTGTCC
This sequence comes from Caenorhabditis sp. 40 LS-2015, assembly GCA_900536305.3. Lineage (NCBI taxonomy): Eukaryota > Metazoa > Nematoda > Chromadorea > Rhabditida > Rhabditidae > Caenorhabditis > Caenorhabditis tribulationis. Next base: position 693,577 of record LR544328.1, read on the forward strand.
TTGCATGAGAACATTGGTGATTCCTGAAGAAAAACGAATACATATCGAGGATCATATCGAGGAAAAAATTTTCACCTTCGAAAATGAGACTGTTGAAAGGTAAGAGAGCTCCACTTGCGGCACTAAATACGATTCCTCCCAGAAGAAGAATGTAGTCAAAACAATCGGAGTGTCGGAACTGGAACCAATACGTTATAATAACATTTTTAAAAACTGAGAACATACCAAATTCGCTAAACTGCTGCTTTTCTTTGACCTTATTTTCTTCTCAGGAAGTTGCCCGAGCTCCACGTGGTCCGTGGCGATTTTCATCTTGTCCACGGGCTCCTAAAAGCAAATCTTATTAAAAATTGATCTCTAGAATGAAAATAATATGAAAAACTGACGATTTCCAGTCCTTTTAAACAACTCTAACATTGACGATTAACTACACAAAACCATCATCAACCGGCTGCGAAGATGTAGTCTGTGTCAAAATTAGCATATTACTCTCTCCGAAAAAACAGGAAAACTCCGAAGAGACACAAATATTTATCATCATTCTAACATTTCCTTTTAGGTTCGTACTCTACATTGACTACAGGATACTTATGGAGACTCCGAAACAATAACTGATGATTGTAGAAATGCACTGAGTGAGTACCCATTAGCCCTCTTGACTGGAACCTCGTTAAAAAATGGTCACAAGGCAAATGGAAGTTTGGGAAACTTGGAACAACGACCGATTCACGACAGGTCAAAAATTATCAGATGCATGAGATACAGATCTATCATGCGCACAAGAATTGTCTTTCTAGGAAACTTATGTTGACGGAGCAGCTATTGAGAATGCAACAAAGTTGTATCTCTGTAATGAACATTACTCCGTTTCAGAATACTCTAGACAACAAAACCTGCCACACTTTTCGATTTTGTTTCATGATCTATGTTCCATTTTCAAGATCTGAATCCTCACCAGAAGAGCATCTGAAGCCGATGATGACATCTCTGGCCACTATGATTGCAAAGAATTGAGTAAACTAGCAAAGCATAGGCCAGACCCAGAACACAGTGAGTCAACGAGAACAGGAAAAGCGCAAAGAAAAAGCGCGCGACGCAGTGAGAAAAACAAAAACTTTCGGGGAAGATTTTTGAAAGAGAAAAAAAGTCTCACAACGTGGTGCAAGAGAGAGCAATAGAACAGCTGCCCGATTTAGAGGGCATCTTGGAGTATATGAAGATTGACATATGCGGGTCATCCTCTCGCATACTTTGAATAATTGGAAAAAATATGGTGGCAGATTGGACGATGTGGATGAAGAGAGCAAGGAGGCGGACAAATTATATCCAAGAATGAATAGTAATTGTGTGTAGGGTGAAGAGAGAGAGAGGGCTGGATTAAGATGATTTTCTTACTAATCTCGTGAGAATTCCTGTCAAATAAGAGAATCAATAACGCATACAATACATCCAATAAGATGAGATGGGGTTCTACTCAACAAAGAAGGTCAACCCTGTGTGAAGATTATCTTGTCTGTTTTACACTGTGCATCTGTGTTATCCATTGTCTTGGGGTCACTTAGCGGTAGAGTGAATGTGAAGACATCTTTCCCACTTGTTCTGACCTGAAAACTCGTTTCAAACACTGTGAGAATCGCCTCTGAATTTGCACAAATATAGAACAAACTCTGTACCGGCTCGTCCAGATCTGGTGTTCAGCCAATTTTCCGCGTTTTATAACCAGTTCTGAATGGCCAGCCTCATCCCCGGATTTGAAACCGCTTGACTATTCCATATTTGGAGTTTTATAGTCGAGAGTTCAAGCCCATCCACATCGCAATTTGGAGTCGCTGAACACAACTTTAAGAGTGGAATGGGCCACGTTATCTCCAGAGCACCTTGTGTCACAGTGGATGCGTCCCCGAAGAGACACAAGGATGTTATGAAGAACAGAAAAAACAGCCTCGAACAACTTTGATAATATATCTTGTTTTTTAGGAGAAGTTACAGCACTTTGAATGAGTTGCAATAATTTTCGCGCACCCTGTACTTATCTAACATATTGTTTTGGTTGTATTGAGCTTCTCCTTTGGCTTGGTATGAAAGTTCTTTGCATTGTATGATCTGGGTGCGTGTCCAAGCTCAATGAAGGTCTAGATGTGAAACAAATTTTGAAAAGTGTTTATTAACTCAAATTATGCAGTTAACAGCAAGAAATAATTCGTACTATATCTTGTGAAATTATGTTGATTGCTTCTCCACTAATCTGTAGTACAGTCCACGTCTAGCCAATAAAGTCTGATGAGTTCCCTCTTCGATAGCCTTTCCGTTTCGGCATACAATGATTTTATCGGCATTTTGAATAGTGGAAAGGCGATGAGCAATCACGATACATGTTCTTCCGAGTCTTGCCTTGTCAAGAGCTTCTTGCACTATTTTCTCGCTTTCTGTGTCCAGTGCTGATGTCGCTTCGTCGAGAAGAAGGATTTTCGGATCTCTGAAAGCTTTCGATTCGATGGCTGCAGCCGGCTAGAAGTTCAATACCTGACGATGGCTCTGGCGATAGCAACTCTTTGTTTTTGACCTCCTGACAATCTCCCACCAGATGCTCCAACAGAAGTATCATAACCTTCAGGTAGTCCCATTACAAAAGTGTGAATGTTTGCAAGGGTAGCAGCTTTTTCAACTTCCTCCTGAGAAATATTTTCCAAGCCGTATGTGATATTCTCTCTAATTGTGAGATTGAAAAGTGTTGGTTCTTGCCCCACAAGAGCAATGTTATCACGGAGATGCTTGACAGAGATATCACGAATATCGCTGTCATCCACTCGGATAGTACCACACAAGGCATCGTAATATCTCTCAATCAATTGGATAGTTGTACTCTTTCCACATCCAGATGGGCCAACCAGAGCAACAGTTTGTCCGAAGTTAGCTGACATGTTGAATCCATCCAGAACCAGTTGCCGGCGACGATTGGGGTAGGCAAAATAAACTCCTCGCATCAGAATGTTTCCTCTGATCGGTGGAGTGTCACCAGTAAGACCCCTGTTGTCAATTACAGATTTCTGACGGATCATGGTGAACATTATTCCAGCGGAAATTCTTGCTCTGACATATTCTGGGAAGTAGGAAGCGGCCAACATCACACTCATGGAAGCCATGTTCAATGCTTCAATAACTCTGAAACTCGTTTTTTCGAATGATCAATAAACATGATGAACATACTGGAATACTGTGTAAGGGGTGCTCCAGTTGTTGGAAATGAGCCACAAACCAAACATATATGCGATTGCGAAATTCCACATCACAAAACTTCCAGCCAATGCAAAAGACAATGATTGCCACAAACCACGAGCAATAGCTCTTCTATGTGGGGATTTGGAAGCAGTGTTGAAGGAATCGTACATATATTCTTGTTTTGTTAAAGCTTGAACTGTTTTCCAGTTTGATATGGATTCAGTTACGAGCTGAAACTCAAGATTTGTGTTATTTTGATAATAAAAATCGCATACCCGACTAGCTTCGATGGCAGAATCCATATCTTTTTGGCCACGAAATTTAAGGTATTGAGCGACCGCACTCTGAACAATGACCAGTAGGAGAGCAGTTGCAAGTCCAATCGGTGCCATATTCCATCCATAATAAAAGGCTACACCGACACCAGTGAATAGAGACACAACTCCGGTAAGAACTTCCGCTAGACGTTGATCGATCGCAGCTTGGACATTAGGAGCATCGGTGGCCAAACGAGAAGTCAGACTACCGACGTTGTGCTTAGGGTCGTCGAAGTAGCTGGCGTCCTGTTGCATTATGTTCTGAATACATCATTTCGTTTCATGATTCTTCATTGTTTCAGAAAATGTACCCTAAAAACGTCCATCCGGAGTCGACCTGACATTGTTTCTCCCGCTTTACCTAGTAGTCCACCAGAGATCAATGTGCTGATACCAGAAGTGACTGCCAACAGTAGGAACCAAAGGGAATTGAGTAGTGCTTTGACTGAGACGTCGTCACCACCAGCTGAGAGGATTCTGAACAATTGACCGTATACAATGGAGAATGCAGGCCAAGTGAGTCCACGAACAAAAGTGAATCCGAGCGCAATGAAAATATTTCTCCATTCCTGAAAAATGGTTTGACGTCAATTAATTATCAATCAGTTTCTTACCGGTGAAGCAAATTTGAAAATGTCGACCAATGAAGCTTCCATAGCACCTTCTTCTATCATCTCTTCTCTGGCACTCTCGATTTCCCATTCAGGAACCTGTGTAACTGTACTGATCATACTCTGACGAAGACGAGTCGAGTCTCGTGCCAGACTCTGCTGTAGCTCGCGCTCCTCATCCGAAGTCACCGAATCGCGATGGAACATTCGATGATCTTTCTCTTCCTCCTCGTCTGAAACAACTCAGATACGGAAAACAAAATTGATTTGAAGCTTGAAACGCGGAGTTACGGAGCAAGCTGTTTGGCTGGTGTCATTCTACTAGCTAGATGAGTTAATACAAACAGAAACCGTTAGTTATCTCAGGGACTAGCCTAGAGGAAGTCGATTCGCAGGGAAATTGCAGAAGCACGAACCATCTAAAGTTGTGTCTTCTTTGGCTCGTTCGATTTCTTGAGCTTTCACCATGCTGGCGTAGATTCCATCTTCTTTGGAGATCAGCTCGTCGTGTGTACCTAGAAAACACTTGCGATGTTCTCCCAACAAAAAATAATTACCTCTCTCAGCAATCAATCCTTGATCGAAAACCAAAATCTTGCTGGCATTTTTGATAGTACTCAAACGATGGGCAATGCAGAGAGTGGTTCTTCCTTGTGACGCCTTATCGAGAGCAGCTTGTACCATTCTTTCACTTTCCGTGTCTAAGGCACTGGTTGCTTCATCCAGAAGAAGAATTTGTGGTTTTCTGACAATAGCTCTGGCTATGGCAACTCTCTGCTTTTGACCTCCAGAAAGCTGAACAGCTCCAGCTCCAATCACAGTGTTGTATCGCTAAAGTAGATCACAATATTCCACAGGAAAATCGGAGAATGGATCTTACATCGCTGAGTTTGCAGATGAATTCGTGAGCGTTTGCCATTTTACATGCTTCCTCGATATCTTCATCTGTGATCAAGTCATCTCCCATTCTTATGTTTTCGGCAACAGTAGTCACAAAAATGATCGGCTCCTGTTGAACAATACCGATAGTGCTACGTAGCCATCTAATATTGTATTCTTGGATGGGAACGCCATCGAGTTTGATCTAAGGTTTGCATTAGTGTCGCTTTCTCATTTTTCAAAAGACCTACCACTCCGGCGCCTTGGTTATAGAATCTCATCAGTAGACCAATACTAGTAGACTTTCCACATCCGGAATGTCCCACCAAAGCAATTGTCTCTCCTGGCTTCACTTCAAAAGATACTCCTTTCAAAATTTTGAGTTCTGGGCGAGTAGGATAAGTGAACTCGATTCCATCAAATGACAGTTTCCCTTCGATCTTAGTCGGGATTTTTCCTTCGTTTGATGTACATTTGATTTCTGGTTCGTGATCGATTACTTTGAAAATGTCATGGATCGCAAGTCGTGCTCCCGTTATTGCTCCCATATGTGGAGCAGCTTCTCCAAGACGTCTTGTTCCAATCAGAACAGCCCAGAATACAGCAAACACAGCTCCAGAAGACACCGCACCCGCTGCGGCGAGTGTAGCACCGTACCTAAAACGTTCCTTCATCAATATTCCCTAACTGGAACATTGTCCTACTAATTCTATGATGTTCTGATCAGATTACAATAACTAGTGAACATCATTGAAACTATTCAAAAACGAACCAAAATGCAACTGCCATGCAGGTGAACATGAGCATCAAGGGGAAAGAAGTGCAAATGGCAAGGATCATTGCTTTACGGACACCCATTTTTCTAGCCTCATCTAACTGGTGTGCGTATCTGAAAACACGAAATGGAAGCTCAATTTGAAAATTGGAATACCTATTAATTTCAAATGGTTGAGCATTAAAAGCCATTACTGTTCTAATGCCAGCAATCACCTCGTTGGCCATTCCACCAGCGTTCGAGTAAGCGGACATTTCGTTTCTGGTTGCTCGATTCAAATACTGGAACACTATAATACTTTGAGAAAGCCATTTTTTCACTTACTTTTGCTGACAAATACATAGACCCAAGCTGAAGAGGTACCGTGATCATCATGACAAAAGTCAGTTGCCAGCACATGTAGAATCCCAATGAAACACCACTGATGAACGTGGCAACTCCACCAATAAGTACACCGATCTTATCTCCAATTCCATCCTTGATCTTTTCAATCCCACTGCTCATTTTCTGCGTGAGTCCACCGACTGTGTGCTCGTCAAACCATTTTGCATCTTGACGTAGAACAGATTTTAGATAATGCTTTCTAATACAATGTAAGCGTCGTTCGCATAACGTGTATAAGCATGCATTCTGGAAATTGTCATCGTTTCGGTGAAAGTTCATATTGTGGACTTACAGCGCAATATGAACAAAGGAAAAGAGCCAAGCCAAGATAGAAATACCGGAGACAGAAGAATTTTATCTCCGAGCTGAACCACGACATGTTCAATGTACCATTCTGATATTGTGCTTCTCCTTCCATCAAGGCGTTTGCAATTCCTAGACACATGTTTATTGAAAAAATTAGATCTACTTCAAAAAAGGAACCAACCTTCGAAAATGAGACTGTTGAATGGCACCAAAGCTCCATTAACTGCACTCAGAATTATGCCACCAGTCACTAGAAAGTAATCTTTATAGTCAGCATCTCGAAACTGAAAATTTTCATACAAACATTGGAAAAATAATAAGAAACCATATACCTACCACATCAAAAAAGTTTCCCTGATAAGAATCATGCACGCTGGGTTTCGAAGTCATTTTGCCGAGAGTGAAGTCGTCTTCGGGGTTGACCTTAGTTTTCTTCATGGTTTTCCTGAAAGTATCACAATCTTCTAAAACGTTTCAGACAAGACGAGTGTTAGACCACTGATTGAAAATCTGACGTGTTTGATATTATCGAAATTCTGATTATTTTATGACTCAAAATATTATTGAACTTCTTTGGTAAGAAACATGAAATCACTGCCGGAAACTTTTTGGAATGATGACAGAGAAGGTGATGAGTTTTATATACATGGGAAATGTGAAGTGACTCTAAAATAGGCTTGGAGTTTCAGTAGGGTAGGTGACGGTATTTGCATATTCATGTGTTTTGAGCGGTTTTTGACGGCGAAAAATATGGGAGAAAAATGGGAAATATATCGACATCATCTCTTAGTGCTGAAGTGATGGTTTTAAAATATTCCCCGTTTTTTGTCGGAACTAGTGTTATCAGTACTCTAGAGTCTCATTTAACTGTTCTACTAGTGCCTGCTACAACATACAATTGTACACTGTGCTCTAGAACTAATTCCTAGTTTAAAAAATTTGAGTGCAATCACAATTGTGATTGCGAGTTTTTTTCAAACTAAAACTGTACAGGTCACAAAATGAAACAAAAGCGTATGAGGAAAGAACTGAGACCACTTCATTTTTTTTCACATGTTTTTATACGTTAATTTCAGAGCAACTACAAGATACATTTGATAACGAGCAGTCAGGTTCGCAGATATCAAAAATGAAATGTTTAAAGTGGTCAAGAACAAGACTATCTAGATAAGAAAGCAAAATGACGCTTCTTTAAATATGATGACTAAACATTTCATAAATTTTAAGCAAATAATTGAAATATGTGACAAAATTAGCAGCTGTGGAAATTTAATCAGATAATCAAATACAGCTGGCACTGATCTTTTTGATCGAATTGAACGAAAGTTTGAGCAGGTTCGTGGTCGAGTTTCAAAGTTTGGATTTTGTAGTGAAAAATTGATAAAAGAGTATGTATGTTTATACTATCACCAAATCGCCCCTCTAAAGCATTTCGGTTTTCTACTATGATTTACTGGTCTCGAGATCCCTGTCGATAATCTCTCTGTGCGCTGATCAATGTTTCCACTGTCATCAGGATTCGCCCATGATCCTTACCATTTTATGATCTGTAGTTTCCGATCAATTTTTGCCGTGTTACGTTCAACATTATTTCTCTAAGAAAACAAAGATTTATTACCCTTATCGTTAAGGTACTTGTGATATATTATTATTATTGCAATGAATAATTTCTGGACACGTCATGTTTTGAATTACGCAGTTTTCTGTGGGATCGATTCATCCGATTCCTCTTCATCGTCCTCGTCTGTTGACTTTCTTCCCAGCTTTTCGCCGTACGGTTGTGGATCGTCGTCGACACCGCCCAAATATGTTCCGGATAGAGTACCACAAGGTTTTGGTTTCTGTTTCACCATTTGTACAGAGTCCTGGAATGGAATTGATTGACAAAGGTGAGTTATTTTTATGGATCACTCACTAAGATTGTATCAGGTAACGGCAATCCTTGTGTTTCTGGTAGCAGCATCACCAAGCAACCTGCCAACAACGAGAAGCAAGCAAAAATAGTCATTGGAACTAGTGGCATTGTGACATCTGACAAGATGGCAATGTATCCGGATGCACCAGCTCCCATTCTAGCAACCATAGATGAAATTCCAACAGCACTGTTTCTGACTACAGTAGGATTGAGCTCCGAAGTGAAAATGTAGAGAATGTTGAATGATCCTTGAATGCACGCTTTACTGAGCAACATGCAGACAAGAGCGAGCTGAAAAATACTATAATTTTGGAGAGAGCGTTCACTCTTACAGTTGATTGTTTCCGATACACCATCACTACAGATGCCAGTAAGAGGATTCCAGAGCCGAACAAAGCTGCCATTTGAGAACTGAAACAAAAAAATCTTGAGGGTCTAAAAACTAAAACTCACCGTTTCCTTCCCATTCTTAGAAGAAAAACGCAGAAGACTAATGTTGGAAGTTCAATAGCGCCTGCCATTGCATTGTTGAGGAAGAAGTTACCATCGAAGACTCGTCTGGAAAATAAGTTATAGCCAGATACTCATTCGAGTTTTGTGGCATTACCGTCCCGGAGACGACTGATCGGATAAAGCAATAACCATTCCGTAGTAGACGAGAGCAGTTGCTATCTGAAATGTCTTCTGGTTTAGATGTGAACAGAGTTCAGATTCACTCACCCAAACTATAAACAAGACAACATTTCTGAAACGAAGCTCTGAGGATCTGAACAAATGAAAATAGGATGGTTTCTCATTGTGCTTCATCCATTTCTTCTTTTCCGCATGTCGAACCAAACCGAGATCACTTGGGAGTCTGCTGTTGTTGTAGTGGCAAGCTTGCCGGATGATTTTTTCCGCCTTTTTCGTTTTGTTGTTTAGAATTAACCAACGGGGTGACTCCGGCAAGAAGTAGAGTAACATCAAACTGATGATATGAAGAAACACGCATATTAGCTGAAAACAGAGAATTCTTCAGTGTTTCAAAGTACAAAAACTTACATGTATAGTTGTCCATGACTTGGTCAAGTATGCGATAAGAGCTAAGAAAGCGTATCCACAAGCCCATGGAGCTTGAATCAGTGAACCAACAATGGACCTGTATTTGGTACCAGTAACTTCCATGCACAACACGTATGCGGCAAGATCGGCTGCTTCATTGGTAGCGGCGAGCAAGAATCGAACAACGAGGAAGATTTCAAACTCTTTGGAGTATGTAAGCAGGAACCCGAACAACATTGTGAGAACTCCAAATAGTGTGATTGCAGTTTTCCGGCCATATCTGTAAAAAAATAACCAAATTCGAGCTGAGAAAAGTTTGTTTACCTATCACTGACAAATCCTCCAACAAAGCATCCAACAAGATATCCAAGCGAGTAGCTCATATGAACATGGGCACGACTCCAGTTATTGTCACATACTCGGTTCCACTCTGTCACGACTGTTCTTTCCATGACCTGTAAAACGTTTTATTTCTCTTGACTTTCAACTTCATCTAATTACCGATCTATCGTACTCCCACTCCTTGCATCTCATTATCCTACCCGTTCCATTCATGTCTTTCACCTGTGACCACGGCGACAACTTTATATGCACATAATCCCGTGCAAAGTAGTGGCATTGGTCGTGATGAAGTTCGTTGCGCTGCTTGTTGAAAGTTCGCGGAAATGCGATTGTCGAATTGAGAACTTGATCCCATGTGTAGTTGGTGTAGCCGAGTTCCGCCGAGAACGATTCATCGTTGAAGAATGGTATCTGAAGTTTGAAAGTTATTGAGGTCTACACCCATACTGGAATTCCAAGTTTGGTAATTTTTTAAGAACCCCATTTATTTATATTTCAATAATGGATGTTGTTTACCTTGCACCAATGATCAGGTTGATACATCATGTAAACAACGGACAGATTGAACATTGCATGTGGCACTTGTTGAACTGATATGATCAGGTAAATTATAATTTGCCAATAGGAGCATCCACCAATGAGTTGTAAGATACCTAAAAACACTCTGTACTGAAAACATACCGAAAAAAGTTCAATACCTTCGAAGTCAATATCGGTGAGACGTTTTGCCTTTGGCTCCTTCTGAGAAGCGTATTGTTTCTGTTTTTGATAGTGTTGGTTGCGAATTTCCATTTCACTTTTCAGACGGGCAGCTCTTCAATAAAATATCATAAATTCTTTTCAGGTTTGTAAAAAGTAGACTCACGAAGTCTTTCTTTTGTTCTCTGTATTGACGGAGGCTTCACTTGGCGCTACACTCGGAGCTTCTTGGTCTATCGTCTGCATACTGGTTTGCGGTGTGAAGAACTTTGTGATAGAGAGTTCTGGGTTCGAATATATCAACGGATGTTTTTCCAATGGTGTCTCTGCATGGAATGCTGTGTTGGCAATGAGATCGGTGTCGCTCTGAAAAAACAAATCCAATTTTTTTTTTCTGTTCTCGATCCTCTTTGTGACTCTCACTCTGATTGGAAGGTACGGTGTCACGTGAAATCGACTTTCGGGCACTCTCGGTTCATCGTTCTCATGTTCGTCTCCTGTGTCCATTGTTTTCGGTTTCTCTTCTTCCACTTCTTCATCGACGGGTGGCTCATCACAAGGAGCCGGACCCTGCTCGTCCATCCTGAAAAAAATAAACAGTGAGAATAGCGTGAAAGAGGGGAAAATAAGAGACACGTAAAGGCAGAATGATTCAATCAAGCAGGCCAAAGCAAATGAGAGAGAAGAAATGAACAAAATTCTTCCAATGAAATAGGTGAGCAACGTTTTCGAAGGAAGATACAAGGCGTAGTTTTTTGGTTTGTGTGAAAAAGATGATTCAGAGCTTGCAAATATATTGAAAACAGTTTCGTCCTCCCGAATCCATTAGAAATAATTGGAATGAAACATTCGCTGTGAATGTAAGTGTTGTTCAGTTGAAAAACGAGGGAAAAAAGAACAGGAATTTTATATCGGGGGTGATAAGAAAAGTGCACTCAATTGACAGAAAAAGGTTTGAGAGTTGTAAAAAATGTTTTTTCACCTGAAACAAAGTTTTGGCACACATACAGGGGTGTTTTTGTAATTTACAAATCATGATTGATTTTAGAATTTATCATTTTATTTGCCGAAATTTAGAAATTGTTCACAAAAACAGAAAATGTTTCTGTTCCGGGTGCCAGAAGCCGTCGCTAAAGATTAGTCACAGACTTGTCATAGCTAGTCTCCTTGCGCTTGGTGGCGGACATAATTGAATTTGAATTGTTTTCGGAAAAGAAGACGAAACGTGGAGCAAGAAAAAGAGAAATTAGGTGGAAGAAGAAGAAGAAGTGTATAGTGCAACGAAAGGGGAAATATGAATACGAGGTGAGGCGACGAGCATCATAGAATACCTTCTAAAACATATAGTGTGAGAAATTTGGTGTTTGTTCGTGTGGACGCTAAAGGTAGGTCAAACTAGTGATAAGGACATTGGGATTTGATAGAAAACACATACTCGAAGGGCAAATAGAAAAAGTGAAAACAGTGAACGAAACAAATATGATATCAAAAATAATACTCCACCTACAATCTTCAGGCACAACACATCAAAACGAACTGACTTTCTCGAAATAGAGGTATAGAGAAACAAAAGGTGTACACCAGGAATCATCCCTGGAATCGAAAACAAAAACAGCAGTAGAAAGAAACTCGGACAAGACCCAGAATGAGTACTAAAGTGTGCCTCCGAGTGTGCCATTTTCTTCTGTCTCTTTCTCCCACTTCTTTTTCATTCATTTGTTCGCTCCACGCTCTCTTTTTCTCTTTCTTTTTCTGTCGGAATATTTCAATCTTTGAATAATGACCACTGCATGAAAAGTCGAAAGAAACAGAATAAAACGATGAAAAACGTGAGAGTGAGGATGGACAGCTAAACGTAACGAAATCGCGTGTGTCAGTGTGTTCTCCGTATTTTCGTTTTCTGTGGCCACCAACTGTCGTGTGCCTAATGTCCGAGTACATCACATTAGATAAATTGAAATTTTCATTTTCCAGTTGAACGAAAATTTTTTGTTCAATTAAACTGATCAGGTGAGTTGCAGAGAAAATCTAGTCTTATAAAACTCATACTATTTCGTACAGCTAAAAATTTTATCTCAGGTTTTAGTTGTTTTGAAAATGAAAGTTTCCTAATCAGTGCTAACTGGTTTTCAATTCAAAAAATTATCTGAAATAGTTCACTCGACCAAAAAATAGATCAAGCAAAAAATGCGGAATAATGGACGAAAAAGACAAAACACTACTTCATTAATTAATTCGAAGTGACAGTTGTGATCAGTACTAGACGAAAATGAGCGTCAAGTTATGTTATGACATTTTTCGATCCCAGAAAGAGAGAACGAGTGCGTTAAGGAGTATTTCTGCGGAGTAGTGGTGGGAAAGAGCGAATGCAACAACCAAGAAGATGAAGACGGCGTTGACGGAGACAATTGGGACAGAATTCCATATTCAGAAAAGATATTAGGCCACGCGGAAAAGAGGAGGGAAGCTCTGTTACATTTTGTTTGTACTCAGAGAAGGAACAGTCATCGTACGGCAAAATAAAATCTAGGCTATATAAAAAATACACAAAGATCGAAAAAAATGGCGTTAACAACCTTGAACCTCAGATATTTTTCCTCGTTTGTGTCACCTTCTGACACGCAAACATCAGATTCAATCAGTGTGTGACTCCCCCAACAGGTGTTCATATTGTTTCGAACACCATGAAAATCGAAAAGTGGCGACTAATAAGTAAAAGGTGTCGGTTAGAGGCATTTACTCACAAAGGATTATACACTCCCCCGTCTCTTCAAATTGTTGGCGTGTTTGAAGAGCGGCTAAGCACTTCTTTACTGTTTTCATGCCATCACTGAAGATAAAAATTGATGTTTCGGGATTAGCCAAGGCAAAAAAGTGTTCAGACAGGAATTAGGTACTTTTGGTTTGAAAACAAAACTTACTAAACCCAACACGCCTGGCTCAAGTTACACCAGCGGTATTGATAAGACACAGCTGGAATTTCAATGGTCACGTGAGAATTGCACTTTTGAATGAAATAGAAGAAAGGTCGGAGATCGATATTGCAGGTATCTACTGAGAATTTGCACTCCAAAACCTGAAAAAAATAAGCAGAAGCGACAAAAAATGAGTTCGAAGAGAATGATCAATTCAAATGAGCACGACTTGAGCGCGAAAGACAGTGTGGTCGTGGCCTAGAATTATCAGTTGCGCATAATCACCACGACCGCAGCAAACATTTATCATTTTTTCAAAATGTTGTGGAGACTTGTGTTTAAATCTTTTTCTCCTTAACTTCCCAATTTTCAAACAGAACACACCTTAAAATGACCAGCAATTTATTCAAAATTATCGTACTTGTTTGGAATATCACAGTCAGTTTAGAAGACAATTGATGCATAGGCATAGAAAATCGATAAGAAACTAAGCATAGATAACACACTTTAACAAACAGTCTAATCGTCCGATAATTTACTGGATCAACTTTCTGATCATGTATTGGAGAATTCCTCCGTTGCGGTAGTACGTGAGTTCGACCTCAGTATCGAATCTGCAGATGACTTGGAAGGTGGTTCCGTTCGACACCTTCACGTCGATGAGTTGTCCTGGCTTCAAGTCACTTGGCACGGCAATGCTGAATTGTTCCTTTCCGGTAAGACCCAAGCTGTCGGCATTCTGTCCGGCTTGGAATTGGAATGGAATGATTCCCATTCCGATCAAGTTGGAACGATGGATTCTCTCGAAGCTCTCGGCGATGACAGCCTTGACTCCCTGGAGGAATGGTCCCTTGGCGGCCCAATCGCGAGATGATCCGCAACCGTATTCCTTTCCGGCAAGGATGATAGCTGGAATTCCGGCGTCCTTGTATTTTTGAGCAGCGTCGAAGATATCGAGCTCTTCTCCAGATGGAACGTGAAGGGTGATTGGTCCGACCTTGGAAGCCAGCTTGTTAACCAAACGGATGTTGGCGAAAGTTCCACGAGCCATGATCTGAAATGGTTAAATTCACGGTTGTCCGTTTTTTTAATTCTTACCTCATCGTTTCCACGGCGAGCTCCATAGGTGTTGAAGTCTCTCTGAGTAACTCCACGGCTAGCAAGGAATCTGGCTGCTGGAGAAGTCTTCGAGATGGATCCGGCTGGAGAGATGTGGTCGGTAGTGACGGAGTCTCCCAAGTTCAACAACACATGAGCATCGACAATGTCAGATTGAGCAGGAAGCTCATTAGTCATCCCATCAAAGAATGGAACCTTCTTGATGTAGGTTGAATTATCATCCCATGGGTAGAGCTTGACAGCTGGGCACTCCAATTGTTGCCATTCAGTGGATCCAAGTTCAATGTTGGCGTAAACCTCACGGAAGAATTGTGGCTTCACGAACTCTTCCTCGAACTTGGCAACCTCGGATCTGGTCGGCCAGATGTCAGCGAGGCGTACTTCCTTGCCGTCTGGAGTGACAGCGAGAACTCCATTGATGTCAACATTAACGTTTCCAATGATCGAGTAGAGAACAGCCAATGGTGGAGAGGCGAGGTAGTTGGCGCGAACATGTGGGTGGATGCGTCCTTCGAAGTTTCTGTTTCCAGAGAGAACTCCAGCAACAACGAGACCGTTATCCTCGATAGCCTTGGTGACTGGCTCATCGAGTGGTCCGGAGTTTCCGATGCAAGTCATGCATCCGTATCCAGCAATGTTGAATCCAATCTTCTCAAGATATGGAAGAAGTCCGGAAGCCTCCAAGTACTTTGTGACGACTCCAGATCCTGGGGAAAGGGAGGTCTTGACATATGGTTGAACGTTCAATCCAAGCTCAACAGCTTTCTTGGCGACGAGACCAGCAGCAAGCATGACACTCGGGTTACTAGTGTTGGTGCACGATGTGATAGCGGCAATCACCACGGATCTGAAATTAGAATTAGATCATCACCTTTTCAGCTTTGTCACTGAGTACTCACCCATGCCCAAGCTCGGCTGTTCTTCCATTGTTGGTGACAGTCACTGTCTTGGTGGCCTCCTCTGGCTTGAGTCCAAAAGCCTTGAACGAGATCTTGTCAGTAAGGCCCTTGGTGAAGTCTTGAGCAAGAGTGGAGAGCTCAACTCTATCATGTGGACGTTTTGGTCCGGAAACACTTGGAACAACAGTTCCGAGGTCCAACTTGAGAGTAGTAGTGTAGGTTGGGCGGTAGGAGTCATTGGTGAAGTCGACGAACATGCCAACGGACTTGAGATATTGCTCGACACGTTGAGTGTAGTCGGCATCACGTCCGGTTTGGGTGAGGTAGTCGATGGTGCGCTTGTCGACTGGGAAGAATCCAATAGTGGCTCCGTACTCTGGGCACATGTTAGCAATAGTGGCACGGTCGGCGATGGAGAGGGAGGCAACTCCGGTTCCGAAAAACTCGACGAATTTGCCGACGACTCCCAAGTCACGAAGATTTTTGGTGATGGTGAGAACCAAATCGGTACTGGTAACAGTGTCGCTGAGATGTCCGACCAACTCGTATCCGATGACTTCCGGGATAACCATGGAAATTGGTTGTCCAAGCATGACAGCCTCTGCCTCAATTCCTCCGACTCCCCATCCGAGAACTCCACTTCCATCAATCATAGTGGTGTGAGAGTCAGTTCCAACAACGGAGTCTGGGTAGAGAACTCCATCCTTTCCGACGAATACGGTTCTAGCGAGGTACTCAAGATTGACTTGATGGACGATTCCAGATCCTGGTGGAACGATGAGAAGGTTGTCGAATGCCTTGGATCCCCACTGAAATAAAATTATTGTTCGATGCACTGATACGTTTTTGCTTGTATGCATTAGGCTGTGTGTTCATTGAACAAAAGTGCGATAAGGGCAACGACTCGCATAGCGTGATTTTCCAATAGTGATGAGGAGAGTAAAACGTGACAGAAAATGATCCAAATGACTATTTCCTCGATTTCTCACCTTCAAGAAGTTGAAGCGTTCTCTGTTTCTCTCGAATTCGATGGTTTGGTTTTTGGCGAGAGCGTCAAGGCTGAAAAAAATGGTTTGCATTAATAGATCTGGGTCGTCAGAACCGTACTTTCCGTAGTGGTCGACCTGTACAGAATGATCGATGACAAGGTCAACTGGGCAGACTGGATTGATCTTAGCAGGGTCGGCACCCATGTTTTGAACGGCATCACGCATAGCAGCCAAATCGACGACGGCTGGGACTCCACTGCAAACGAGATTCTCAGATTTTGCGCTCTCATTTGATTTCTTACGTGAAGTCTTGGAGGATTACACGAGCTGGTTTAAATGGAATTTCAGCCTGGTTGCGTTGGCTGTTCTTCCAGTCGAGAATGGTCTCAACATCCTTCTTCAACACATGGAACTCATCGCAGTGACGGACGGCAGCCTCCAACAAGTACTTGATGGAGATTGGGAGCTCGTCTGGAACGCGGATTCTCATTTCTGCGCCATCTTCTTATTCAAACTCACTGTAACGTGCATCACCGAGCCCGTTCAAGTCGAAGTACTTGTAGACGTTGTCTCCGATGGCCAAGTCGCGGATAAGATCGTTGAAGGCCATATCTGAAAAACAATTGCGTTTGAGACAGTGAAAATGGAGTAAGAGACAATAAACTAAGAGACGAACGATAGGAGTGCAACAAAAAGAGCGAATGCGAGGAGTGACGACGGAGGCGTACCCTCCGATTGTAGTCTACCTGCCTTATGTGCGCGCCTTTTTTGGGAATGAGAGAGACACTGTGCGGCGTGTGTGTATGTGTGTATGTGCCAAGGTCGGTCGCAGATAGGCATCTTTCGGTATCAGCTATTAAGGAAAAAAACTGCATAGCTGTCCGACGTTTCTAGAAAGTCGAGAAAAGAGATTGCAAGAAAAGGAGATGGTATCGCACAAATTACTTGGAGGCAGTAGATGTGCACTACAAGAGAGTACACAGAGTGAAGAGAGTTTCGGCGGTTAGGCTGCAAACACACAGCCTCTCTGCGTACCTGACCCAGTAGGTCACGACAGAAAGGATCAGTGTGGAGGATTTGCAGGACAAAGGACAAACGTTTATTGAATGATGCAGACATGAGTGGAGATTTGAAAAGTTTATGGGATAGAGATGAAAACTTCTATCTGTTTTTTGTCATCATTGATATGAATTCACTTGAAATAATGGTTGCGTGGGAAGATCTTTTTCAACTTTTTTTCTGTGACTAGATGTGTGGGAAACGTTCTTTTTCGAGAGGAAATCTGCTGATGTTCCAAGCATTCGAGAAATTTCCAGGTTGAACACTTAAAATTTTCAGATATCTGTCAACGCTGGCAAATGCAATAACGAGAGAAAATTTTAAGTGTACTTTTGTCTAACACTACAGGAGTTTTCGAATTATAAGTAGACTATGAAATGAAAATAAGTAACATGTTCTCAGAACTTGGGTTATGACCTCGCATAATAATTCCCTACAATGATATTTGACGTGAAATTAAATTTTCCCAAGCATGTACATCCAGTATAACTGTCGGGGACAACTTCACTTGGTCATGACCCAAGTCCTGGGAGAAATGGTTTCTTCGATTTCAAATTTTAAGTAAGCAATGTCAATTTCAGTTTCACCCAGATTATAAGAAAAATTCCAACCCAATTACTCGTGCAATCTCTTTGTAAGAAGAAACACGAATTGCCTGTTTTGTGATGTTTTATCAGTAATCAAATGATCGTTCCATGAAGTATATTTCAATTCAAGAGTTTTCAGGTTTCTCGATTTCAAAAATGAGAGCATGGTTGCTTTCTCTTCTTGTGCTTCAATCACTCGATCTGCGGTTCCAAGAATATGATGACACTCCGACGATGACACCTCTTTTTTTGCTTCTTGTCAACCGGAGAGTCCCTGTAATTGGTGTTTGTCCAGACTGTGCTTTCATCATCACGATTTGCGTGGAAAACATATACACATAGTCATCGTCGAGTGTACATCCGAAAAACGTTGAGAATTCTTGGAGTGTTGTGACACACACACGATATTCGCTTGCTTGCTCCATTAAACGCCATCTACACACTTCCGATGGGTCCTTCCGGCATGATAAGGAGCAAATGGCTACATAAGACTTCACACCTCCGTCGTCCGATTCATCAACTCATTCACTTCAAATTTCTTCATCGTATCCGCAGAGTACTTATTTTTGTTACCAATTCTTTTCGTTAGGTTTCGCACAGTATCTTTTGTTATTGAAAGGAGTATGTCCTTCAACTGAGATGTCCAATGATTTTGTACCTATTGATACTTGCCACTCTTTTTCCTGCCGAGTCTAGGCGATCCATTAGTAAAATCAGTCATGACGAAATCAGCCAACATGTGAGGACAACGCTAAGCTGTAAGACACATCTATTCTCGATCAGTATCCAATTTTTATTATTGCAGCAGAAGGGATTGTCCGAATCGCACACCTTCATCCTACGAATCCTATTATTGCACATGAACCAGATGTATTGAAGATGTGTGCTGACGATCTGAAAACTCGCAATATTCTACCTCAGAACTATAGTTTAAAGTGAGAATAGTAAAAAAAACTTAGTCATAAATCATATTCCTACAGTGTCTTTACAATGGAAAGTTGTAACAAGTTTTCTGGCGTCGAGCATGCCGCTTTCCTTCACTATATCAAAAATGCTTCCGTTTACTTCGGACCAGGATGTAACAATGGTACGTTTCATCGTCCAACCTTAATATCCAAAGCTGGTCATTTCCAGAAATGCTAGTTATTGGCCGTTTAGCACCTAGATGGAATGTTCCTATTATTGCTCACATGTCTGGAGATGATGCACTGTCTGATCGGGTTCAGTTCCCAACTCTCGGATCGGTAGCGTTGACGTCGGCAAGTGAAATGGCAAAAGCTACCGTAACCTATCTGAACTTGAACAATTGGAATCAGGTAAGTAACAAAGTGTTATATGGCATTGTACGACGATCTTCGTGGCTGTTGTAGTGGGTTGGTATTTTTCATGGTAGCATAACACTATGGGCCCCTGAGAAATAACCCTCATTCGTATTCACATAAGACTTTCCTGTCCCATAGAGTGACTTTTTGCCATTGCTCCATCTCAATGTCCACCATAGCCTCCAGTCAGTTAAGTGTAAAAATGCTCGTCCTTCTTGTCTTTCTGATTCTGTTATTTTTTCTTTTTGATTTCGAAGAATACTGAATTGATATATCAGTGAGTTCTAATTCTAAATCTTTAGTCGCTTCACTCCCTCACTTTAAGTCTACTAATCGAAAATCTTAACTCGATTATTTTCGTTTTCCTCGAAGCAGTCTGTGATTTTCATCAT
Source organism: Caenorhabditis sp. 40 LS-2015 (assembly GCA_900536305.3). Taxonomy (NCBI): domain Eukaryota; kingdom Metazoa; phylum Nematoda; class Chromadorea; order Rhabditida; family Rhabditidae; genus Caenorhabditis; species Caenorhabditis tribulationis. Next base: position 713,347 of record LR544328.1, read on the forward strand.
CATGACTCAACACCGGATGTAGTGATTGGCCAAATCAAAAATATACACACATACGAGTCAACTATAGCCTGCCGATCCGCTCCATAGCAATCGACGCGATGACTCCAAAACGGATTGGAGGATTATAGACTAATCCGTTATTAGTCGGCTTGTTTTTAGACACCTCCTTCCATATTTTGTGCCGGATACCGGATGAGAGATATTCAAATCACAGATAACAATTTCAGATTGGAATTGTGAGACCGAGTTATGGATTTGAAAGGCTTTCGGTATTCTCTTTGCAACACCAGATCAAGAAAAGAGACATCAATCTCAATGTACTCATTGACATCGAACCATTCAGTTCTCCTGAAGAAATCATTGCTTCTGGGAAACTTACCACTCTACGGAACCAGGCCAGGAGTAAGTTTACATCATCATTTTTCTCCAAACATTAATCCAGACACTGTATCTGTTCATTTCAGTCATCGTAGTAGAGCTCGGGATGGACATCCACTCGGTCACAAACTTCATGCTTGCTGTGCACAGATCCGAACTCAAAAACGAGGAGTTTGTGTTCGTAATCCCTTGGCTGGCACACGTGAGAGACCAAATCCATTTCCGTGATCCGAAATCACACCTAACATCTTTTCAGCAAAACGATCATTATCCGTGGGAAGCAGCTAATGTGGATAAGCAGGAAGTGAAATCCGCTTTCGAGAATACAATTATAATAACGGCTCACGGATATGATAAAAAGTTCTTCGATGAATTCCAGCTCAAATTCAGTTCTGTCACGGGAGTTCTTGCCAATCATGTTGGTTTCCATTGCTCACCTTTTTCCAATTTTTAATTTTTTTAGTATGCCACTCTTTCTTACATGTCCCTTTACGATGCATTGTTCTTGTACGGATTGGCTCTTCGGGATGCATTTGAAGACGGAGGTGGATACAATGTTCATATGAATGGCTCATTGATTTGGTCCAGAATGACAAACCGGCAATTCATAGGAATGACTGGCCAAGTTTTGATGAACAACAAAGCCATCCGTGTTCCATCCTATGCCACTTATCATGCTATCAACGGTACCCTCAAGGTGACTTTTGTTTACTGGGTCGTGAATATTTTATATTTTCAGATCGTGGTGGAGCTCGAAGCAAAGAACAATGACCGTGGAGCATGTGAGAAGAATGAAGACATGTGTTCAGAGCATGTGAGATGATAAAACTATGAATATATTTTGACGAAGAAGTTACAGGTTGCTCATGAGACGATACAGTATTACTGGCCTTCCGATAGCGGAAAACTGCCTCCAGCAGTTCCAAAGTGTGGTTTCACTGGTGCCGACTGTGACTACAGACCATATTTTATTGGAATCAGTCTCATTGCGTTTATTCTCACTGTCGGACCCCTCACATACTTTATCTATCTGAAGCAGTGAGTAATGTGGTTGGGATACTGAGGTTTCCAATCTATTTCCAGAAAAGAAAGATTGCTGTATGACATGACATGGAGAATCCCAAGAGAGTCCATCAAATTGCTGGAAGGGAAATCGGTATGTTAAATAATGGTCCATCCATCGAACAAAAAATTTATAGAGATCCGAACATTCGTTGGCAAGCAAATCTCAAAGCTCTGGTTCATTTTCTGGTAGTATGAATTCAAAGCAGAACGGATTGATAGCCGCAAAACAAGCTGTATCCAATGGAGTCAAACTAGCTATCAAGGTGCCGCTAATCACCATTTTTATACATAATATTATATTATTCAGCGGTATCAACAAGTTCGTAACATAACATTCCCGAAGTCTGAGCTTAAGCTATTGAAAGAATTGAAAATATTGGAGAATGATAATCTGAACAAATTCTATGGAATCGCTTTCAATCAGCAAAATGAGTTCATTGTCATGTGGGTGTTATGCTCTCGAGGCAGTCTGGAGGATATTCTATTCAACGACGAGTTGAAGCTGGGAAGAAATTTTCAAGTCTCGTTTGCCAAGGATGTTGTCAAGGTGTGTTGGCCTATTGTTTTCACATAATAGGCGCTATGTTTCAGGGTCTGAACTTCTTGCACACTTCTCCACTTTTCCATCATGGCATGTTATGTCTCCAAAACTGCCTCGTGGACTCTAACTGGACCGTCAAATTGACCAACTTTGCAACAGAGCAGATCATTTTTGAGAAATTAGATCATAATGAACTTCGACCATTTGTCAACGCTGATAGTGAATCGGCAGACGAAGTTCCAGATCCTACAAAGGACTTTGCCAGAAAGAGTATGTTTTCAAAGAAATATTCCCAATTGAACTTTCAATTTCAGAGTATCTACAGCAAGCACCTGAAATCATTCGAGAGATAGTGACAACTAAAACCATCCCAGATGGATCTCAGGCTGCCGATATCTATGCACTGGGAATGGTTCTGTATCAGATTCTCTTCCGGGTGGAGCCATTCCATGAGAGAAACAAGAGCATAAATAGTCAGTATTTCATATATTCACTAGAAATTTCACTGGTAGAAGTTTCAGAGCTCATGGAGATGCTGGCAATGGCTAATGATGACGATCAACTGATCAGACCAACTTTCCCGTCGTCTAATACCGGAGAAGGATACAACTTGCAAGTAGGTTGTAGTAAGTTAGAACTGCAAAACGTTGATGTTTCAGCTGTTGTCCTGTATTGAGGCATGCTGGTTGGAGATACCAGAAATGAGGCCCCCAATCAAAAAAGTTAGAACGATGGTGAATGCTAACTTGAAATCCACGTAAGTTACCTTTCTGGATGTCTTGGAGGAACACAATTTTCAGTGGCAAAGGGTCACTTGTTGATCAAATGATGAAGATGATGGAGGAGTACACAGCCAATTTGGAGAATATGGTTCGAGACCGTACGGCTCTTCTGGAGGAAGCTCAAAAACAAGCTGACCGTCTGTTGAACAGTATGCTCCCAAGGTACGTTCAAATGTTTATTTTTTTACTATTCTGCACCACCAACTGCTATTGATATTCTCTATTATTCCTCACCAACTTCACTGCGAACTGCCGTATACAGAAGCATCGATTTTCACACGCCATCCAAAGTGCCTGTGCAAATCTTTCGCAACTGTATACGGCGGAAGAGCAGTCTTTGAGCACTTTGCACCAAGTCAATATTATTTTTGTATATCTCTCTGTGGCTATTTGAAACTTTTGAACATACTTTCAGATCTATTGCTGAAGATCTCAAAGTCGGAAAGCCAGTTCTCCCGCAGCTTTATAGTTGTGCAACTGTTCTTTTCTCGGATATCCGTGGATTCACAAGGATCTCCTCCACATCGACTCCACTTCAAGTTGTTACATTCCTAAACGATATGTTCAGTGGATTCGATGCAATCATTGCAAAACACGATGCTTATAAGGTCGAGACAATTGGAGACGCTTATATGATTGTATCCGGTGTTCCAACAGAGAATGGCAACAACCATGCTCAAAACATCGCAGATGTTGCTCTGAAAATGAGAGCTTTCATTTGCAACTTCAAACTCGCACATCGTCCAGAAGAGCTCATGATGGTCCGGATAGGATTCCACAGCGGCCCAGTGGCAGCTGGAGTTGTGGGACTTGCCGCCCCACGCTACTGTCTTTTCGGAGATACTGTGAATACTGCATCACGCATGGAGAGCACTGGAGTGGCCAACAAAATCCAGGTGATCCCCTATTTATCCTTCTCATGTTTGCTCATCCCATTATTCCAGATTTCCGAGGGAGCCTATAATCTTCTCCATTGCTTCTTCCCTCAATTCCAAATGGTCGAGAGGGGGAAGATTGAAGTGAAAGTGAGTGTTGAGATTGAAGAAGATTCATTGCTTTTCTCACAATGACGAATCATTAATTACAGGGAAAAGGAGAGTGCTTGACGTATTACCTCGAAGGAAAAACTGGAAAATTATGAGCTCCCGAGATTGGATTGCACGATAAAACTATACAATTTCTCATTTGTCAATGTCACCGATCTATTTTTACCAACCACATAATATTTTTCTTCTCATTAAGAATCTAGTCATTTCACATCCTAATTTAAATATAGATGTTTTTTTTTATATTGCATTGCTGAAAACATTTGCTGCTCTACATATATAAAAATGTGTGCTGCTTTTTAAACATTTTATTCATTTTTATTAGAAGCTCATTAAAATCTAAAGAGAACGAATATTGTGGTCGCAATGCAAAAACACAGTAAGCAGTGATTTTTTTTGGGTCAAAATAAGTTAGGGAAGGAAGCACAGAAAGCGAATTATCACAGACCTGCAGTTGAAGTGTATGGAGGCTCGATACTACAGCTACACAAGTTGTCGGTGTTCATAGATTATAGCTCCGAGTGGATTTGCTTCGTCCTATCTGAAAATAGTTGTAGAAACTTTCAGATGGAATATCAAAAGTAGAAAACTAACTGCCTTGGTTTTCTTAGCTTGGATCGAAGTACGAAGTGGTTGGACAGTAGTTGTGGTATTGCAGGCGTCTTTGAGAAGGCCAGAACGTTCTCCATTGGAGACTTGAACGACAGTGTTAGTTGGGTGAGGAGTCTGATTGTAATGAGTCAGCTCAGTGCGAAGAGCACTTCTGCGGTAGTTGGTGCAAAACTTTCCACGTGAGACTTTGTTAATGAGCATCTTCATGATCCGGATGAATCCTGCAAAAATTTACGTTCTCCTCATGACTCTCTCATTTTCTTTTTCTTTGTTCTTTTCCCTTCCCCTATTCTAATTACAAACCTTCCCGGAAACTCTGCGACATCAAAGCATAAAGAATCGGGTTGAGGCATGAGTTGGTGTAGGCCAATACTTGGCTTGCAATTTGAACTATGACCATGATCACACCATGAGAGATGACTAGTGGTTCTGGGTAGGCCAATCCGGACATGAAGAAGCACACGTTCAGTGGAGCCCAGCACACAGCCCAGGTTATGAGGACACAGAGGACCAAACGAGTGACCTGAGATATTTGACATTTAACATCTATGTTCTTTCCAGAAGTCTACCTTTCTTTTTGCAGCGGTAGCTTCCGGTCGTCGCCGAATGCTGGATCCACTGTCTCTATTAGCGAGCTGAAAATTATCTCTACACTTTCCATAAATTCATAAACGTTTGCTCACATTTCTTCCACCAGCCACTTGAGAATTACCCGGTCTTGGCATATCCCATAGTTTCCTCAACATCAACCCATAAAGAACCACGGATATACCCAATGGAAGAACGTATCCAAACACGTTGAATGTCATGAAGTAGGTTCTAGCCTATAAAATTTCATTTTTTCCAGCTCTTCCAATTTTTTGTTCTGACCAATGCTGGAGTTGCCTCCGCTGTTGCAATAGTCAGTATAGCACATGTTGACCGCTTCTCCATAATGAAATCATAGACGTAGATGCCGTGCATTCGTCCGACTGGTATCTTAAACACTTCTGACGTGAACACACGGAACTAATTTTCGACTTGATACCTGCGAAGCAATGATCAGAATGTAAATGACACACAATGCTATCACAGTGTTTCTCGGAGTTCTCAGTGTCATCGAGTCCACCGGATATACGACAGCTAGATAACGGTCGACGGCCATCAGAGTCAATGTCCAAACGCTACAGTATGCCGACGTATGCTAAAATGAGGCAATGAAGAGAAGATGGAAGAGAAAATTTATTGGAGCTAATTGAAAAAGTGTTTTTCGATTTCAAAAAGACAAAACTGACCTGAAAGAAGTTGATCATAGAGCAAGTCCATTCCGGGAAAATCCAAGTGGGAGCTGCATAATCAATCGCAGTGAAAGGGACACATAGCAGGAGGAACATCAAGTCGGATATAGCAAGACCTAGTAAATGACTGTGTTTTTTTTTCGGTAAGTTTCAGGAGACAAACCGATGATCAAAGTATTGGTGGAGTTTCTCATCTGCCGTCCAAATGCAACAATGACTACGAGCGCGTTTCCAACAAGTCCGACCAGAATGATAACTGCGAAAATAGACGGGATAATAATCCCTATTTTCCTTTCAAAACTGATCGTGTCGTCGTAGATTCTTAATCAAAAAATGAACAGTAGAGAGATTATACTATTGTATTTATTACTTTTGGAGATGGTCCAATTCTTCTTTTGTCAGGTTCTCAAACTCCATGATGCAAGCGATAAACAGTGAAGACCACTGGGCTGAAATAAATAGTCACTTATATACTAAACAGGGAATGTGAAGTTGTTGAGGTTTGCAGAGAGAATTTTCAGCCATCAAATGGTGACCAAGACAAAAGAAGGATGTGAAGAAAAGAGGAAAAGAAAGTCGGAGGAAGATAATAAATCTTATTTTTCGTGAGCGCGAAAGACAACTCGATGAATTATGAGCCATATTGCTTAGAAACCGTCCGACGGGGGAATGGGGGTGGGACCAAATGTCTTCCGAAGATTGACGTTTTCTATTTCTCAAAATGAGGAGTCGATGGGCCATTGCTGAAATGGAGTGAAGGAGTAGGTGAAAGGATGAAATCATGCGGAGGAGTAAGATGGGATGTACGATTGATGGCTCTTTCGGATGGTAAAGAAGATGGAGAAAGAATGACTTCGTTTCGTTTGATGAAATGGGAGGATCCTTGCAAAGATTCTGCAAAAGCTCGAATGTGTGCATCGCCTTGGTCGAAAGAGCCGCCAATTATCCTGAGGGATGAATATTGTCGAATAGTTAGTCAATAGGCAAAAATCTTATGTCAAGACATATAATTGTTCTCCTCTCCTCCTGCCCCTTTTTTGTGCCATCCTTCTCGTTTCACTTCTTTTTCAAACACTGTTGTACGACCGCCTCTTTAGTCTTTCACTTGTTTTTATAGCAGAGGATGTGTCGAGCACGGGCGTTTTTTCGTGCTCCTCGCTTCACACACTGCCCCTAGAATGCCCGCAGAAACGGGGGGCTCTTCCATGCACAGGCAGGAATGCACAGTGTGGCGTTTGAGTGAAGTGTGGAGAGACATCGATATAGACGAAAAATTGGATTAGTGTGCATCTCTTTTAGGCGCAAATCAAATGTGAATCTGTTTGATGTTTCAATTAAGCGCGCCCCGTAGATGCATGCGCATACACGACGACGTGACTAGTTAGTCTTCGGGAGTAGTAGAAGACTAGAAGGATGGAAGGATAAGGAAAAAGAAGATGCCGCTGAGGTACTAAAAAAAGAGCAACACCGGGACGTTTATGTGTCAGGGACGCACTGATCCAATTTGACAGCGAAATATATATTGGGGAATGCACACAATGGGGAAGTGAAGAATATTTGGAGAAAAATGATGATGATCTATTACATCTATGGTAATAGAATCAATCTTGCGATCCATCTGAACACGAGAATAGTGTTAAAACACAAAGCGTTTATTTTCCGGAGGTTTTTTTAAAGATCTGAGACGATGTGCTGGAAAACTGTATCTTTTAAAAATCACTATGTGATAACTAAAAGTAGGTGAGAACTATGAGAAGCGAACTTTTCAAAAAATAGTTTCTTAGCTATTCAGCTTCAACAAAAGTGCAAAACTTCGGGAAAATTTTCCACTCTGTGAGAAAAGAGAGAACCTTTGTTCGAATCTCCTCAAGAGTAAACTTTCTGACGGCGAAAACTTACAAAAAATAAAAGTTGTTAGAGGCTACATCATAAAGAAAAAAAAAACGGAAAAATAGTGACATTTGGATGACTATCCGTTTCTAACAGAAATAGCAGGGATATCTGACGTGGGATGCGAACGAAACAGAAATCGTCAGTCAAGTTATGCTTCTCGGAATAGCCCCCGGGCACACGAGCCTCTGTGTACCATTAAGGAAAAAATGATGGCGGAGTCAGCATGGAAATAAAAAGAAGAGTTTAGTCATTTTTCGTAAGCTACAGTTCCAGATCGAATTGAAGGACCACATAAATGTTAGAGTTTCAAGGCATAGAGTTTGTTAAAATCATTTATAACCGGTTAAAATTGATGTGAACAATATAAAGTACACAAAATAACAACAAACAAGACGTTTATATCTAGAGCAAAACACATAACACAAATTGTTTGAGCAAAATGATGAATTTCTGATAATCTGAAACCAAATTCCTTGATGAAAGTGAGATGTTGTTTTTCACTACTAGTGTGTAGTTTACCTCCATTTTGCCAGATAGTTTTTCTTTCTCTGAAAATGTAAATTTGTCCCACATCATCCTTCACTTTTTTACGGATCAATCATTGCTTTCCCATATCAACAAGTTTCTAGTTTGAGAATTTTATCATTCACATCTCAAATCAGACGACCTTCTCGAATGGCATTTCCGTCGTTGTAACCGGCCAATGATCGGTCTTCTGATTCGAATGACGGTGTGTGAGAAGGTCAGAAAAACCGTTTAGAAGTGAGGAGATCTATGGTAAAGTCACAAACAAGAGACAGTCGTTAGACCAGTATGACGATGCCAGTTCACTTTATTTATCATTCTCCATCTCAGACTGAAGTTCAATTAACCCAGCTAGTTCAGGTATTTCTTGACCTTATTTTGACGACAACACATGTAATTAGCAGTATGCCCGCCTCAATTTCTGACCGACGAGCAATTATCCCAATGCGCGAACCTTATTTGACGAAAACGAACAATACAGTCTCTTCCCGCCCACTGTCTTCGTGACGTCGTCAGAAAGCCGATTGCCCCTCTTGGTCGGTTACTCAGACTTGTCAAATATCCGTCTTGTTTGCAGCCTCTTTTTTCAAGGTTCATCATCAAGTCTACGAGTAGGTTGTCACTTCATACAGACATCATGAAGAGACCATCCGCTTGGAAGCTATTCGGTTTTGGTTTTCTATTTCTGATAGTTCGAAAAATCGTGGTAGCTTGTATGGCAATGTACATTGTGTGGCAGAACTGGGAAGATGTCGGGTTCGAAAGATTGGTAGATTTAAGAAGAAATTTAGTTGAAGTTTAGAATCCTGGTTTCAGATTAACAATCCATCTTTACAAGATGCAGTGTCCGAGATGCATGCCAACCGATCAGGGCTTGTTCTTATTCTCAATAGGCATGCACTGAATATGACTTACAACTGGTTATGCAACACTAGAAATTTACCAGGTACCTGAAAAAAAAACATAATTTTACTATCTAAAACTCCAATCAGGTGTCCACGAAAACTCATTTATCGTAACTATGGACCAAGAAGCTTCTTTTGCATTAAAGAAGACATGGCCGAATGTTAAACAAATTAATATCATTGTCCCTGGATTGAAGGTGAGTTTTCGTTTGATCTTCAAGTCTTTCAAGAGTTGGTTTCAGGATGCTTTCAACTATGGGGATGGTTATTATCAACTTTTCTATCTGTTCCGTGCCAATTTAGCAAGGGCAATTCTTCATTATGATCGATCATTCTGGATGATTCAACAAGACACATTTTGGAATGACAGCTTGCTGAATGTGGACATCAATGAAGATCAAAACGTGGACATCCTGTTCGACCGAGCTTCTGATAAAGGACCACTTGTCGCAGGTGTTTTGATCTCTGCCCATCATAGTTTCAATGTTGCTTACAGGCGGATATTATCATGCGAAACCGACTTCCAATTCAAAGAACTACTTTGCAAAGTTAGCAAAGGACATTTCCTGGTGGTATGCTCCTGATAACGCCTACATGACTGCGTTATGCGAAGTTTCCGGGTTGGCAAAGTGTGGCAGATTATCCTTCGAGTGAGAATCATAACCAAAATTGTCACGTACGACAAGTTCTGCTACTTTCAGTCTGATAACTAACTGGCAATGGCTCCAGGGAACATATTCCGCAATTCCCCCAAAATTCATACAGTTTGACGGAGAAACAAAGTTAGGCGGAAAACTAGCCAAGGTCAGAAATGATTTTCTTGTCAACAACTGTTTTCGATAACTTTCTCTCTTTCAGATGCGAACAATTGGTTTTTACTTTTTGAATGACGGGGATGATCAATCTACGTGTAACAATACTGCAGTAGAGGTAACGTTTGCTTTCTCTTGATTCTTCAAACACAAATCTCAAAAAGGAATGAAAATTTTCTGATTTTTACATTGTGATTTCTTCTTCTTGGGTATTTCCTAAAAGAAAAAAACAACAATGAAATCTTCAAAACTGGTTTTTATCTGATCAGAAAATGATCAACTGTTTCAAAATCTTTTGCAAAACTAAACTGTAGTAAATATTTTTACAGAACACAAAGTACCTTCTGGAATCGAAAATCTCGCAATGGGACAAGGTTGCATCCTCGAGTCACAAACAGTTCAAAATGTATCAAGACATTGTTGACACTTTCTACTCGACACGGATAGGAGCCGCGGTCATGAATCATTTCATTCTACCCTACGCTCATTATTGTATGCTTTCCATGTAACAGTCTTAAACGGTCTCTTTTTGTCACTGTCAAATATTTCAGTTTTAACGGACATAAAAATGAAATGTACAGGAAAAACGCTGATGGTAGTTGAAATGATAAAATACGGGTGATAAGAAACCGAAATTCACATGGTGATTAGGTCGGAAAGAACCAGAACTGCGGCCTGCTCCCGAGTCAGTCTGATTGTTTGTCGACTTCAATTCGTTCAATATCTTTTTCGTCCTGTTTCTTTTTCGAGAAAAGTAGTTCAGTTCTGTATTTCCAGATGCAACAGTCTCTCATACTACTGGGTGCGGTGTTGGTGGTTTTCCTGACGTTGGTAGAATCTGGAGTCCTTAACCGACATGAGTTTGAAAAATGGACAAACACGAAAGGCACTTCTGATGCTCCAGCTCCTCCGAAATATAAGGTTCGATTGTGTATCATCAGACTCTGTCTGGAACGTAGGCTTGTTTCAGATGCTGAGATACGCCAAGAAAGTGATCAATGAGCCAGAGAACCGAAAAATGTCATGTTTCTTCTGTACATTCGCTGTTGATGGAGTTCAAGCATTAATTGCTCAAAACTCAACAGACGACGAAGTTGCGGCATTTTTGGTGTAAGTACGGGAGGAAAGAAAATGTAAAACAGGCTGACCGAAAAATTTGTCCAGAGAACATGGTGAACCAACATTTGAGATTTCTGGAAAACAAAGATTTCTGATTATTGCCATTGTAATCATTCGATTATCACTCTTTTCTAGTACTTCTAGCCTATCACCACTTTCTCTAGTCAATATCGATGATCTCCTGGAGAAACTACCGTGTTATCTCTAGTTTCCTTTTAACAGTCTAGTTTCGAGACAGCTCGCATGTCCTGTTCCGCTTTCCATAAAATGATTTCAGGAACCTCTGTGATCTTTTTGAAGTCGAGCAGCCACACGTTTGCAAGAACATTATCTACGCGTTCAAGGATGAAGTTGTTTTTGTTCTGGAGAGATCCGTCTTCACTCCGGAAGAAATTTGTGGAGCATTCATTGCCAACTGCGGACACTCTGACAAACCGTTGACTCACATGTGGAACATTTCCATTCCAGGCGGAAAACCTCCAATCCGTCCGTGGCCTAAGATTCCAGACAACAAGCCTACGTTCAAGGTGCTTCACTTGTCTGACATTCACATTGATCATCAGTACAAAGTGGGAACAGAAGCCTATTGTCAGCTGGACAGTGCATTGGGAACATATGCTATGTGCTGCAGAGACTACAGTCAGGACTCTGTCGGAAACCCGACAAATCTCAAAGATAGTAAGCACCCCGCAAAAATAATTTTCAGTCTGTGGTCATTTTCAGAGCCCATCTACGTACCTGCTGGTCCCTGGGGAATGCCTTATTTGTGCGATCTCCCTTATCAGACGTTCGACTCGGCCATGAAGCACATAAGCAAAACAATGAAAGACGTAAGCATTATTTGTTTTTTTTTCAACACAAAACACATTCAAATTTAGCTCGATTACATCATCATCACAGGAGACTTTGAGGCGCATGATTCGTGGGATTATACCGAGGACTTGACCCGCGAAAATATGAACAACATGACTAACGTGTTCCTTGAGTATTTCCCTAATGTTCCTGTCTACGTCTCAATTGGAAACCACGAAGGAGTGCCACAGGATGCGTCAGTATCTTCATAACAATGTGAAACGACAACTAGTTTGAAACTTTTTCAGTATGGCTCCACACACAATGCCAGAGTATGACCAGAGAGGACCTCAGTGGTTGTACAAGATTATGGCAGATATGTGGGCCCATTGGATTCCAAAGGAGGCTTTAGACACTGTTCAATAGTGAGCATAGTATTCCAAGCCTCGAATAACATTGTTGTTTTCCAGTCGTGCAAGTTACGCAGTTTACCCCAAACCCGGATTGAAGCTTATCTCCCTTAACACAATATATTGCTCCGAGTTCAACTTTTATCTCTATGTGAACGAGGTGGACCCTGATGCAACATTGGAGTGGTTAATTGAGGAATTGGTAGATTCCGAGAAGAAAGGAGAACTCGTGAGTGGTTTTGAATTTCAACGGTTTTCTTTGCCATTTACTCTCCCACGGTTCCGAACAACCAAAGGTTATTTTGTTTCAAGGTCCACATCATCTCTCACATTCCACCCGGCGACAACTACTGCTTGAAAGGATGGTCATGGAACTTCTTTGAGATTGTGAAAAGATTTGAGAACACCATTGCACAGATGTTCTATGGACACACCCATTATGATCAGTTTATGGTTTACTACGATATGGATGATCCGAAACGCAGGCCCTTCCATTTCAATTGGATCAGTCCCTCTCTGACAACTTATGATTTCTTGAACCCTGCCTACAGGATTTACGAAATTGACGGTGGTTATCAAGGCGCGACATATGTACGGAAGCCATAATGCGCGCAACCTTTTCCAATTTTTACGAAATTTCAGACGGTGAAATCTGCGCAAACATACTTTGCAAATGTTACGGAAGCCAATCTTAAAAACAAGGAACCAGAATGGGTGCTCGAATACGATACCAAGCAGCACTGGAACTTGCCGGACTTCTCTCCTCAATCTTGGTCAGATCTGAGTGACAAACTATGGACTAACACCACCATGTTCAGAGATTATGTGAAGTAAGAGGATTATGAAATAGTCCAAGAATCATGTGACGTTTCAGACTTTATTACCGCAATCACTACAACAATGAGTGCTACACTGATTACAAGTGTCGATATGTGTTCATCTGTGACATCAAGAAGGGAAGAAGTTATGACGAGAGTTTCTGTGACCAACTCAAGAGGTGATCCCCTTATTTCTACCTGTTTCACACCAGAAAGGAACTTAATAAAATATTTTTCTATAATCTGTTTACATAGAGCGTTGAGACTGGAAATTGAGAAGACTTTCTAGAGACTTGTATAACAAAAAAGAAAACAACTGAAAATGAACTATTCATTCTTGGAATGTGCAATACATGCAGCAGTGCAATCTAAATCAACGGACGCGTCTTCCTTGAAGTTTTTACAGCAAACATCTGCCTCGTAGTAGTCGAAAAGTTCCGCGAGGACTGAGTTTTCACGGAGCATTATGACGCACTTCTGAAATGAAAACAATGTTTTTATGAGCATCTGATTCATAGTTGACAACATGAAAGATGTTCCCCCTCAATTCTATTTGCCGTCGAATTCCGTCGCGGAAGTTTTGAAGCAGGTTACTAATAATTCAATTTTTTCATCGTCTACAAATGATTTTATCAGACTGACAACCAAATATTAAAATGCGTATGCCTTGCTGAAAATAACCTATGAACGAGTCAGACTAGAAATTAGTCCGTGTCGTTGCAGTTAGATTCAATTAAAGTCCGCGTGTCTGTAATAGACAGAATTCGATCAATCAAAACTTATTTCCGCTTTTCCTAATCATGACCTCATCATGTTTTCTGCTTACCGTAAGCTTCGGAACAAGAAGTAGTAGTTCTCCGATACGCTGCACAACTTCAGAAGGGCCCTTTCCCTGGAAATGTTCAATGATTTCAAAATAATTTCATTAATCCCTTACCAGAGAAGTGTAAAAAGTTTGCAGCTCTGCAAGCAACTTTGCTTGCGTATTCACGGCTACACTTTTACCTTCTTTGGATAATCCGGGAACTGCTGAAATGTATAGACGTTATTGTTGATAGAAATCTGAAGAAAAAAAAACAATGAGGTCATAAACATATTTTTGTTTTCTATTTGGCTCACCTTCATCCCACAAACAAAAACCAAGAATAGCCAGATATTCTATCTCGATTATATGAATTCGTCTCATATAGTCCACTATAACATCAAGAATGTAATTGAATACTGGTTGGAAGATTCTAAAAATGTTTCATTGGGTTCCAAAAAATAAATAAAGAAGCTCACTGTGCCGCGTCTTCTGCAGAAGTGTGCACTCCTTGAGCGTTCTCATAGAATCTTCCGAGTTCAGTTCGTTTTATAAATCCACCGTCTGGCATAAGGATCTTATCGTTGACTGGAACCAGGAACTATTATAGCTTGTGAGAGGACAGTTCGAGATAATGCCCAAAATCTCTGGATTCGAACAACTCTCACAAGCTGAAATCATAAACTGACCGTTATCGTTTTCGAACTGCTTATAAGACTGATAAGCTCGATCGGTGTGGGAAAAGTAGCAGAAAAAGTTTTTGAACAGCGCCACCTGTAATAAGCCACTGTTCTGGTTCGAAGTCTAAAAATGACTCACTTTGTCTTTGAACTTGAGCACGTTGAAAGGGGAGAAATACGTGTTGACAATATCTGTCACTAAATGCGCTTCCACTTTGCTCACTTGTTTTGCAGAGTCAAATCGGGATGCGGGCAATTCCTGGAAGTAGAGTAGTATTAGTAGACATTCAATTATTCAATAAATACCACATACTATTTTTGGAGCCTTGAACGTGGGAGTGATGACCGAGCAGTGTACCAAATGGTTGGTAGACTTCCGAAACTTTAGGAAAAACTCGTAACCTAAAATTGTAGTTTTAACTGTTTCAAGACTTTTCCGAATCAACCGTTGCTCATTTGAGTTAGAATAGTACAAGAAGCTGACAGTGACCCTTCCTTTTCATCACTTTTTTTGAAAACAGCACTCAAAGAGGAAGCGACGTTCGGGGTAAACAGAGCATCTACAGGTGTGCTCTGAAAATAAATTGTGATTCTAGAAACAGGCCGATATTCCTACTGATGCACTCTTCTTCTTCCCAATGGAATCCCTTTGGTATTGGACTACTGAAAATATCAAGAGATCATTCTGCGTACAGATCAACCACTCACATTCTATTTTCATTCCTTCGTTCAAACATCGCGTGTATCTACAGCTTCGGCACAAATTTCGGTGCGCTGAATATTGAAATTTGACTGACAGGCGATGAGAAGAAATGCCACTTTACGTCATTTTGGTACATGTCTTTGTCCGTATTCATCCCCACAACTATACATCATCAAAAATTCTATATGGCCCGCACGTATCTTCCCAACGGGAAACCGAAAATCGAAACGTTTCAACACCGGAGCACTGACGGACTCATAAATCTGGATACAGCCTAACACATCACAAGATCAGTAACACCAAAGTATACTTCCAGAAGCACTTTAAACTAATTGGATTGCATCGGACTTCTCCTTAGCATGTGATAAACCACCTACACTTTCTCAGGACGGCATCCGGTTCAGATGTGAGGGTGTTACACGTACTAATCAAAAGTTCAAAACTAACACTTTTCAACTGTGCATTTCCCATTTTCCTTGCACGTATACTCCAGTTTCATAATGACAGTGCGCCGAAAAAACGCAGCGCAAGCCCTGAAATCAGAAATGAGTGACGGAAGACCACGTGTACTTTGGTACCTGCACGAGTAGACTGCAAAATGTATCCCATCTGCTCTTTGAAAGCAAATTTTACAGGGTTCTAATTCTTCAGGATTCTCCGGCAATGGTACTGTTCTTGGTTGAACTGCCACCGCGACAGGTGAAGCTGGTACAGAGATGGGCTGGACTGGTTGGATGACAAATGCGAATTGAGGAATCGGTCGACAAACTTCGGGAGGAAAAGGTTTAGGAGTCACAGGTCTCATTGAGAATGTAGAACTTAGGATCCGAGAACTGGAAAACAAAACTTTCTAAACGGAAAGTTATGCCATATGATGGAAAGAATCAATAAACACAACATTTAACGAGGCAGCACAACGCAGAAACTAGAAAGGTGGTGTTATCGAGCACAAAGGTTCTGCTCTTTGCTGATAAGAATGTCATGCTGGACTATTCTCTCTTGAACAGATAATTTTTATTCACAGTTTCATCAACAATGTATCATGATAATTATGACGGTATTCGAGAGGCTCTCATTCAGCGTAGTCCTCGTTCGGAGTCAGAAGGATGTAGGTGTTTCGCTTGTCACGATCATCTTCTTCCTTCGGCAAGTAGTTGTAGAACCCATAGACTCGCTTTTGCTGAAAGAAAAACGTTCGCTGACTTCCCTTTCTTCTTGTTTTTCGCTAGATTGAGGAAATTCCTGTTTTTCGTGGTCCCACTTATCTTCACGCAGAATCTATAGGGAAATTTCTATTTCCGCTGTACCTCTATTATGCCTTCATTGTATATCTAAACGAGTAAAAAACGTGACGCTGGGAATCATGAAACACTTGAGACAAAGCGAAGGCATGAGTTGTAATATAGTTTGCTCCAGAATTTTCAACGTACCAAGTCATTCAGAAGGTGTTTATGTATGCGAGAACTGCGCTTTCTGTTTTCTTTTGGGTGCAGCAGTGGGGGAGGATGCGAGGAGGAGGAGTAGGTGGACTAGGTGCGCTCGGAGCATCTTGTTCAAAACTATGGAGAGGGTTCACTTACCGGTGGCGCTGGCAGATTGTTCCAGATTCCATGAATTGGAGAGCTGGCGACAAAGGCAACGATAGCAATAAGAAGACCTGAAACGCAAGAAATGATTGCAAAACCAATAAGTAGGAGTAAATTCTCAACTCACCGAGCAAGAAGCGCATCTCGAAGTTTGAACTCCGCACACTCAGCAAGAAGTGAGAACGAGAGCAATACAATGAAATTGGGAATTGAAAACCGCGGAATATATACGGGCTCTCGAGTATCCCAAGCGACGACGCCCGCCGCTTCGCTTTGGCTCCACCCCTTTCGGTGACCGTGGATTAGAACGGGGCGTGGTGTCGCGGCGACGGCGTTGTTGTGTGTTGTGTGTATGTCTGAGGATCGAATTAGTTGAATTTAGGAATACTTTTTTGTAAGGCTTCTATACTTTCGAAGAGGAACCAGAAAGAGGAAGACTTAGTTAAACTCGAAATAGGATTTCCAGTGGGAGGAGGACAGTTGAAATATGGAAATTTGTCAAAATAAATGATTTCTTGATACGAATTCCGTGTTCTTGGAAACTGAATTCGTCAGATATTGGGTGAGGACGGAGGGATGGGAACAAGAAATAAGCATGATGCCATTATTCTGGTCAAGAACCTTACTTTCTGGTGCTCACTGAGCACCCTATGTTCTCAGATTCAAGTTGTCTCAACTTGCACACTTGAATAGTACGACGTGGAAAATTAATGAGATTTTAGTTGGTTATCGAAATGTGATCATCGGAATTTTCAATCAAAACCAAACAAATTTATTAATCAGAAACACGTCAATGTAAAGTCACCGACTTGATCAATGGTAGAATGAATAATTGACTCATTTTTGTCATTAAACTCTTTTCTGACTGTTTGAACAAAGTAATTAAGAACGTCAATTTTGATGATGCACCACTTGACGAACGTTGAGATGTGATCATTAGAAAAAAGATGGCTCCGAGTACACTTTTCTCTAGAATTTCTGAAGATTCAAAAGTTGTCGATGTGCTGGAAAGGAGAATGACACCTCCCCCTTTTAATAAAATTACTTTGAGTATTTGAACGTGTCAAACATGTTTTCTGGTCTTGTCTAAAAATACCAAGATGATGTTAGTTCAACATCAGGAAGTGCTTTTTTGAGGGGATGTTGAATGTTCAGTTCGTATGTTTTTCTGGATCCCATTACCCATACATTCTATATCTGTTGGCCTGCAACAAAAATGTCATAAAACATTAATATCTCCACTTCTGGATCTATGAAAGCTTCGTGATCAAAGGAATAGTTGTGTAAAAGGAAATCGCGTCATCTGAAATCTGAAACGTTTTGTTGTTCATCTGAAAATTAAATGATCGTAGCTCTTTCCCAATCGGTGTTGCACATATTGCATATCATTTCGAAATAAACAACCCGTGTGTTTTTGACAGATTTTCCCCATATTCACTGGACCTAAACGTAACAAAAAGGCGGATTCTGGATAATTACTTTGAAACCGGAGAATCACTCTGCAAGCTAACTTGCCATGCGGAAAACACTACAAAAAGAGGGACATATCGCAGGCTATAGGTCGAAAAACTGTCAACTGGGATTATCGATGAACACGAGGAGAGGAGTGTAGATCGTCGACGGTATAAACTGTTATTAAAATCCTCATTCAATCGCCTACCAACTATATTGGGTTTCATTTTTTGAACCATGCCTATCAAGACTATCATCGTGTTGTTCTTTGTTGTTGGTGAGTTGCGAAGACACATTTTCCAATCAGCATTTTGCACCCACCCACGCAGCCCTATCTTATTTACAAAAAAAAGAAAGCAATCCGAATCCGAATTGAGAAAGCGACGATAATCGAATTTGTAAATTGCACAACGAAATCGTTTTTCCGCTTCTCTCATCTTATTTTCAGGTGCATCTAAAGCAGAAAAGCTTTGTGTTCAACAAGAGAACTGCACTTTGACTGTTGACGATCCTGGTGAAGATGAGAATTCTGAAAATATTGAGAACAAGTTATTATTTAGGCATAAATACGAAGAGCTGCAAGGGATTCGTGACGCACGAATGTGATTGCGTTCAGAGGAGAAGTGTGAACTTTGAATTTGACTGCGAGTGTTGTAAGAAACCGGCTAGAGAAGTGAGTATTTTTTAGACTAAAGTTTCAAAGTATTAATTCAAAACTGGACACTTTCGAAAGCTTTTATTTTATGTGGATTCAGAAATGCAATCAGCTTTTTACTCTTAAAAGATCATCCAATTTGCTTTGCATTGATCTTGGAAGTTGCGATCTTCTGATTACTTATTCGAAAATACTTCCATAAAAAATCAACTGGTCTCTGCAGAGAAGGGATGTTCCGTTGGAAGCCATGTTCGGGCTCAAAACATATGTGGTTCCGACCGATTCACCAAGAGCTGATACAACGTCTACAGCAACTACCACTGCGGGAACAACCACTATCACTACACAAAAGGTTACAGAAGACTACATACAGTATCAAAAGTTGAGAGTGAAAGAGGAGAATTGTGGAAAGCATAAGATCGGTTGGTGCTGTTTTCTGTTTAGGTTGTATGAGATAACACTTTCCAGCTAACACCATGACATTGAAAGCTGGAATCGCAACATCACTGTCTGTGATCGACTCAAAAACAATTAGGGCAACTCATGCGACAACAGCTGTCAACTGCTGGAACTTGTGTCGTTGGAACGTGCTGTCTGGAAAAGTATGTAGTGTTTGTAAATATTGCTTCTAAACTGATTTGGTTCATCTTGGTTTGCACGTTTTTTAAACATTGAAACAGGGGATGTCTTCCGCTTGGACGAGATTTCCTGTTCAAAACCTGGCTGTTTTTTTAAACATTCTCTAATTAGAAACATAATTTTGAAGTCAGAATTGTTTACTTCCTGGTATTTTTCAAGAAAACTACTCACTCTACCATATATCGTATTTACTCCAGTAGATAAACATCACCTTACCGTGAAACTGATCATTATCATCTCGGTTCTCGTAACAGTTTTGAAACAGTCGTCAACTAACAAAATGTTGAACGCAGTGTGAGGTTTTGATAGTTGACTACTTGATCATAACATTTACAGAGACAACAAATTTCAACTCAGTATTTCTCAAAGGGTTGTTTTTTCGAAAGCTCCAAGCAACTTTCAAAATAATTTTTGTGGAATTCAAGCTTTCATTAGAATATCAAGGCTCACCCGTTTTTTTGAAATATGAATAATGCCACACCCTTCATTCAAAAGTCACTTCCTACGCTCCGCTCTGAGAGGCAACATTTTCCGACGCTTTTTTGCTAATATCAAAACATAATAATGGTTCTTCGAACAAAACATTTTTGAACAGCAAACTTAATGAACAACATTCTCAACTACATTTTAATCTCAATTTTCATCATTTCAAAACGCCTTTTTTCAATCAACATTATATTCATCTCTTTCAGGAAACTTGTACTGCTGTCGGTTTCATCGAGGATAACGCTCAAAAGTTCATCAATGACTGCTACATTCTCTCGGAGTCACCCACAAACTCGACAGGATCCGATACATCTGTTGACATTTACGAAATTTGTGTTTGACAATGAAGTGAAAATCTAGTTACGAAAGATTATTTGTTTTTTTTTCAGAATTGTATCATGATGATTTTATCTAGCATTTGTGTTCACAATTCTATTTCTTGTTTCTCATTTTCACGAACACACGACATGTTTTTTGTCCCCACGCACTGCGCGTTGTTCGACACAAATACTAAAGTACAAAGAACGTGAGGGGTGATGGGGGAAAGAACGAAACTGCCGTGGTCACACAATGTATCCTCTTCCTCACTTTCAACTTAGGAAAACATGTTTTTTAAATAATCTCCCTTATAGGAAATAATAAGAAAAATAGTTCCAATCTTCATAATTTGTTTTCAAGTGTGTGTGATACTAATTAAATGTTTTCCCTTCTTTTTTTCCAGTTTTTCTTTCTTCCAATGTCCTAATTTCCCTCCTCCGTCCTTCTCTTTCTCTCTCTCTCTTTCATTGTTTTCTCTTCCTTTGGTTTCTGTGTGTTCCTCGTTACCCACCAACATAATCGCTACTAGAGAGGAAGAAAGAAAAGAGAGCGGACGAGAGACCGACTTGTCGAAACTTCTTCTTCCACTTTGTTCCACGAGCTCGCTTTTTGCTTTCTATTGATTTTCTATTATGGTTGGAAAAAAATATGTTTGTTGTTTACAGGAAGACATTCGATGAAGAGGAGCGCAAAACAGAACATGCTCGGGTTTTTAAAGCAGTTGATTCCAAAGGATAAGAAAAAGGAAGAGAAAAAGGTGAATTTGTATTTTCAACTCATTTTTAAAAGTTTTATTAGTTAGAATCCCATTTTCGGTCAAAGGTCCATAACTACAATCAATATCAGTGCATTTTGCACCGCGCAAAAATTGAAAAAAACACCAGCATTGAATTGCTTGTTTTCCACTATCAGTTATCAATACAATCGCCACTCAACTCAATCAAAAACGTATTCAAAACAACAGAATCTTTATTTCATAATGTTTCTATTCAAGCGAGTGCTCAATTGTGTCGACCTCTCGGACGTTTGCGTGATAAACGTGGAGACCTTGCGATGCGCGGTCTGCTTCAACATTTATCAAGGGATCCCACGAACACTTCCATGTGGTCATTCATTCTGCCAACAGTGTGTAGAAGGAGTCGTTCGTGAAGAGCAAACGGATATTGCACAAAGTTCGGGACGGCTGGTGAGTAAAACTATATCTGAAAAAAACCATTTTTGAAAACGTGCCTAAACAGGCCAAGAACTGACTTAAAAATAAAATGTATTCGAAGGAAGCTATTCAGTTGTAGTTCCCAACGGTCATTCTGCACAAGTCCTGCCTTACCCATGAAATACGGGTTAGAATCAGGTTGGGAAACAAGCCACAAACCAAGCTGAAACCCGGTATCGCCTTGTTTCGGTCTTCTGCGGCTAGGTTTGAACTATAATGAACTTCATTATTCCCAGGCGCTGCATTGTCCAATCTGTCGGAAGAAGGTGTCCTATCACAAGATTGTACAGAACTATACGTTGAAGAGCATTCTAGACAGTATCAATGAGCTGTCACAAGAGGAGGAGGAAGCGAGAAGGGCCTATGACAATACTCTTGATGCTTCGGTAAGATTTGAATCCTTGAAGTGAATCATACTAGTGCTGTTTTTCAGAATGAACAACTTCGTCAGCGATGCACTGATATGGAGCGGATGAACAATGAGTTGCAAAGAAGAATCAACGACATGCGTCACAAGGAACGCTATAACTACGTTGCTATCGCGTTCTTCATTATTATCTACATCTTATTGACCACATTTCTGGGTAATTAGGACCACCATATTTCTCTTATCTATCTTTTTGTCTCCTACAATCGTACCACCCACAACCAACATTCCTCCAAATTCTTTGTATAATATTTTTTTTACCGGTTAGGAAAACCTGATACTCATTTTCTGTGTTATGTTTTTGCGTATAGGATAGTTTGAAACGAGCGAATAAACGATCGGAGTATAAATGAAAATCTTTATTTTTTCGAGTGCTTGCCAAGACATAAGCTGAAGACATGAGGGAAAATGACAAGCGGGAAAATATGACAGAAATCAGGTGGGACTGCACTTGCAAACAGAGAGAAAAGAAGAAAACAGACCAAAGATGGGTCGCCCGGAAACATTGTTATCTTATCGAATAATCAGTTTCTTGAAATATCAATTAACAGATTTAAATATGCACTGTCTGACCTGAATCATGCTCCAAGTAGATCAACATGTTGCGGGCCAAGCTAAAAGCGAGACGAATGTCATCACAGCGACCTGTATAACAGTGGTAGGAGAGAGCTTGTGGGTTTGTTGGGAGATAAAATTTGATTTAGTTTCGTCTGGCTAATTATCTTATTTCGAGGCGGAGTCATCTGTTGGCCAATTGTCGGCCAGTTTCAGCTCGTTTGCAAGTATGAAATGAGAACAAATAAATGAAATCAGAAGAGAAAAAAGTTGCACTAACATGTAAGCTGTAAGCTTTGAGTCGACAATACCATGCGAGGGGGAATGCTTTGAATTTGTGACGGGGACAGATAAGCTCATGCTTGATTATATGAACGATTTGTGGTGAAATATATACATCGGAGCATTATGGTTGAGCCGGTTCGGCTGGTGGTGCAACATGTGCAAGTCGTGGATCCGCTAATTGCCTGCAGACGATCTCGTCGTACTCTCTCTTGTTGTCCAAAATGAACTTTACTTCGCACTGAAGTTCTCTTGGCAGACCATTCAGTTTCTCTTCGACTCGAACTCGACCCTCCTTGAGGAGGGAACGGCTTGCCATCTCACGCAACGATTGGACTGAAACTTAGAACGTCTAAGTATTTTATTTCTTTTTGTAACGTTTTTGATGCAAAGAATTGGTGGTAAAGTTGATGATTTCTGGGTTTCAATTATGCATAAAGTATCGTTTTTCGAAATTGAAAATGATTTAACCTGGTTGTCAATGCGACTAACCTCTCGGTGATATTTCACAGTGTGTTCTGACGATAATGTTGGCGTGTAGTGAAGGTTCTGGCCAGAAAACCTCATTCTTGTTAACCAAGACTTTGCAGCCATCAAATGAACGTCTGGCAACCCATGGATGATTCCGAAAAGTCTTGATATCCAGGTACTGCTTTTGCTTGAGAGTTCCGTACTTGGTCGGTTCTTTCTGAACATTTTCACATATTCAATAATTAATTTGAATCATCAATCTAACTTTGGTGTTCAACCAGAATACGTCGACTGGGTATGGGCATCTGTTCACGAAGCGGACGCGTATCTCTCTGGTATCCACATTTTGAGATCCCACATCGGGAAACAGCCGTTTGTTATCTGCACTATCGTTGTCGCTCATTGGTTTCTCCTGCAAAATTTGTGCGAAAATAATTCGTTCAAAAGAATTAATCAAAAAAAGGCACGTCTGAAAAGTTGCGATGTGTGTTGGGATACTAATCAATATTTTTTCTCTTCTTTTCCTCTCAGGCGGCGGAGACGGAGAGGACGCAGCGCTCAATCCAAACAACCGAGGCCGTCTCTTTTCTCGGCCACCCAACACTACACACTTTTACCGTGGATGTTACAACGCGAAATAAAAGAGGTCAAGGAAGAATCGGGGATTCTAATCTCGTGAACATCTGTCAGTCATCAACCAGTATCGTCCATTGTGTGCATGCATAGATTCATCCATCATGGCGACCCAGCTTTCCTTTGTATCTGCTAATATTGTGTGGCTCAAAAGTTGGGGAATCCGACAAAAGTTTTTTTCCATGAAAATCGAAAAGAATATGGTCAGTTGAAATTATGTTTGCTGTTGGAAATTGTATCCTTTAGAGAACGTCTGTCAAATTTCACGACACTCGGACAGACAATATTCCGAATTTTGAAAAAAATGTAAACTTTGTTTGAAATTGAAAGATATATCGTTTTTTACGTTTTCGCAAGTCTCAAAACAAAAATTATTACATTTTATTTTGCAAACTAATTTTTTGTCTGATTTCGATGAAAAACGTATTAATTCACTTTTTGACTCCGCGAATTTTATTGTGAAGATCGCTACCCTTTCAGTGTTATTTTATTCGCGGAATTTTCTCTTCTAATTTGATGAAGTGGAGCCCATTTTATGGATTGCTCTTCTTCAGAATACATTCCGCTCTCACAATTCTTCGCATTTGTTCTGCCTTTTTTGACTTCGATTGTAGCCAATTCTCATATTTTTCATATCCCCAGATACATTTTCTAACATAGATCATCCATGAGTTTGAGGCATCATGCTCACAAAATTGTGCCGCAGCAAAAAAACGGTGTGTTTGTGAGCGCAGCGAGGCATATAAGCGAGACAAGTCCCTCCTGTGAGGAGAAGAAAAAGGGCCCTCCTCATTCATTCGTCCGCCACCACTTCTATCCGTTTGCCCCCACACAGCGTGCTCTCCGTCGAACACTCCTCCCGACATACTCCTTTCTGCCTGCCATATCGATTTGAATACTCACCTCGCCTCGTTGTTTGCCAAGGTTGATGTATTAACTTTTTTGCAGGTGAGAACATGCGACTACGAACGGAGTCTGGAGATTCCTGTGAAGCACCAGGTTCGGTTGCGTCAACTATCGAAAACCCTCACAAGGTCTATGAAAAGGTTGGTTCGCGAAAAAATGAACCGAGGGGGAGGAAAAAGGACAATTAAAGGCCGAAACGTTCTGGTCGCGTTGCTCGCAAGATGAGAGTGGCATGCTAGGAGGACTATCTGCTCTTCATGGACCAGATGTCTCCGGATCACAGAACTTCCTGAAAGCACTTCAGACGACCGTGAGTTTTTTCGTGTTTCGTGATTGTATCTATTCTGTATTGGTGTCAGATAAGTCAACATGGGCCTTTCGGCGTGGAAATCTGAATTAGATGCATGCGTAGTAGATATGTGCTGTGTCAAATGTCACTTTGAGTAGACGTTACTCGGTTTTTGTTTCTTGATTAAAAACAACAGAGCAAGAAGCACATATTTCTGTCATGTGAGGGAATCGTCACCATAATATCACATTATTGGTTTTCCATGAAATTGGTATGGAAAATTGGACTTATTGTCGGAAAGCCAGATAGTCTTACAAGAAAACAAACAAAACTGTGTGTAAGATTCGGTTTCGATTCCGTGCTATCTAGAAAGTCCTTAACACCAAAATTTCAACTTCCTTTCTTGCTGTGTGGTAACGGATTTCGAAATATCTGAGTTTCTATCTTTTTGATTGCAAGTTAAAAGAAATGGATGACGTAAAATACATTCCAGAAATATAGTGTTAATCAATCGCTTTGGCCAAATTTTTTCGAAACACCGAGATTTGCAAAAACAGATCATTCAGAACTGGCTTTCAAAGGTATTTAACCTTCTTCGAACAAAAATTCATTTGCCAGTTTCTCATTAGAAAAACTATGGCGAAATAACGAGTTACGAGTTTTCCATAATTCATATGAGCCTGATGAATAACTTGGATATTACAGGAGGCCAGATCTTATATTAAGTTTAACAAGAAGCATATTTTCAGGAAAATGTGCGATGCACAGCAAATGCGCTGGACTGCGGAGCTGGGATCGGCAGAGTGACAAAGAATGTTTTGATGCCGGTTTTCGATATGGTTGACATGGTGGATCTAATCGAGGAGCTTTCTGCTACAAGTTCCTCCTACATCGGCACGGATGATGGTGTCGGAGAGAAGTTTGTGGAAGGACTGCAAACTTTCGAGCCTCCAGAGCGAAAGTACGATGTCATATGGATCCAATGGGTGTCTGGACAGCTAACCGACCAGGATCTAACGAGCTTCCTGCAACGATGCATTGTGAGTGAATGGGATCGGGAAAACCAGCTGGGGAAGGAAAATCTTTGAATAAACGATGAAGTCGTTCCTTGTTCCAGAAAGGGCTCTCACCAGATGGAACAATTGTGATCAAAGAGAGCGTGTCACAAGGCGGAAAAACGGTGTACCACGAGGCGGATGGGTGTTGGACACGACCAGAATCGTTGATTCTGAAGATTGCGTTGGACGCTGGATTGAAAGTGGTGCACAAAGCAGTTCAGATCGGCTTTCCGAAAGGATTGTTTGCCGTAAAGATGATTGCACTGAAGCCAGTGCATCCCGTTGAAGAATACGATGATTGAATCGGAGTTATTGTCTGTTCGAAAAGTTATTTTCAAACAGAAAAGTTGAAAAATACTGTATACTATTGTATATTTTGTACTTCACATTCCCATATTTTTTATTCGCTTCCCGATTTCAAAATTCCCGCTTTAATTCTCATAGAGATTTCCCGTGTCAGTTGTGTTTTCCCACTACTTGCCTTCACTCTTCATTCGGTTACCGATAATGTCAACTATAATAACAATAAAACTATCTTATCTTTCCAACTGAAACCTGACCAGAGCGATTCCTTGTTTACGTCGAGACTATACTATTTGAAATACACTTATTTTTTTCTTTCTTTCAACTAATACAATTCAGATGTTCTCGGCAATTCGAAAAAAACTGGGAGGCGACAAGGATGACCAAAAACCCACGGTCATGCCATCGGGTGTACAAAGAGTCGACGCTGAGCTTCAGAGGAAATTCGCACGAGGCGTTCAGTACAACTGTCAGTCTAACGTCATGTCTCAAAATGTGATTCTTGTGTTTTCAGTGAAAATCGTTATTCGTGGAGACAGAAACGTCGGGAAAACATGTCTGTGGAAACGACTCCAAGGATTCTCCTTTCAAGAAGAGTACGTGGCAACCGAAGAGATCCAAGTATGTCTCTACTGACGGAATATGTTGACGTTAATGTGTGATTCGTATAGTGAGCACGTGAGCTTCAGCCCCCGCTTGCAAGTGGTGTCGATGTCTGACGCTCATTAGCATCTCCAAAAATAGAACAAGAGCCATTCATTCGTACTCCCCGAAAAACTAGGTCATAAATCTTTAGGAGAGTTGATGTGGAAATAGAATGTCATAAAAAGAGGGTAAAATAATAATTGCAGGTGGCCAACATTAATTGGAACTACCGAG
Organism: Caenorhabditis sp. 40 LS-2015; assembly: GCA_900536305.3. Classification (NCBI taxonomy): domain Eukaryota; kingdom Metazoa; phylum Nematoda; class Chromadorea; order Rhabditida; family Rhabditidae; genus Caenorhabditis; species Caenorhabditis tribulationis. The sequence continues at coordinate 740,659 of LR544328.1, forward strand.
CTACGGACGATGTCGTGAAAGTAGATGTTTGGGATATCGTGGACCAATCAACCAAAAAGAGAGTCAGAGACGATAAATTAAAGTTGGCGAATAATGGAGTCGACAAAAGTGACGGAATTGATGTTAGTTTAAAATTACAATGATTGCTTCAAACCGGGCAAAATTTACCTTATCCATCAAGTTTTAAAAACATGTTATTATTATGGTGATCTGAAAAATTTCGTCTCTGGCAGAGAAGCGAGATGCCAGTTTTTTCTGCCGCATCTTGCCACATCATGCCTACAATTGGACCGGAAAAGCAAAAAGTTCAAGTGGAACATACTTGAAACTCGCCTGTGATCCTTCAATCCAATTTTTCAAACTAAAATTCTGTTTCCAGTATGAGGACACTGCTTGTGACGCTCGATTCGTTGACGTGTACAAGGGAACCAACGGTGTCATCTTTGTCTTTGACATCACAAAGACATGGACTTGGGAATATGTGCAAAAGGAGATCGTTAAAGTCCCTAACAAGATTCCGGTTCTGGTGCTTGCTAATCGAAGAGATATGGGCCATCATCGTCAGGTCACCGATCTACAGTGTTCCACATTTGTAGAACTCTTCAATAGGTTAGTTTGTAATTATAAACATTAAAACTTTATGAAAATGTGTTTTCAGTAGTCACCCATCACCCGATGGTTCTCCACGTGCTCGTTTTGCCCCGGCTTCCATGCGGTACGCATTTGGATTGAAGTTTGTTCATCATTTTTTCAACATCCCTTTCCTCTGTCTGCAGGTAAGAATTTTATTCTTTCTCACCTTCTGATTTCTTGATTTCAGCGTGAATCACTGCTCAGACAGATCGAAACCAACAAATCCGAAATAGTGTCAAGCTATCACGAGCTAGACTGCTATCAAGAGACACCTGAGGCTGATTATGATACGTAAGTGCAAGTCTCGCACGTCATGAGTAGCCAGAAAACATTTTCAGATTCATCGAAATGGTTAATCAGAAGCGAAGAGAGTACGCGGATAAAAATAGCGTTTCTGCGAGACAAGGTGCAGTGCAAACGTCAGGAAAAGTGATGGGAGGAGGTCAGCCGATACCTGGACAACGATTGACTCCGTAGGAAAATGATGTCACAGATAGAAAACCACACGTTTATTTTCAGGCCAACTATTCCCAAAGCCGCGATGGACAATTCGGAGACCAACAGTAAGGATTCTGGAACGCTGGGGTTCAAACTGCGTTACAAAGAACTAGAAATACTGAGTTCGAATCCAAAATAATAGTCTTACTCTGGAACCGACACAAGCAGTTAAAAATATCCATTCGACTGTCCTCTCTTCAAACAACTAATTTATTCTTTCATTTCTTGAGTAGTGTAAACTTATTCTCGTGTTTCTCTGTACTAGATCTAGTTGAAACACCGTTTTTTGTTCAACAGTCTCCACTTCTTGTCAATGCATAACCTTAAAAAATCTTTGATCGACGATCCCTCTCATTTATCCTATTTTCCAGCCACCACATCTGCTTCAGATACAACCCGCAAGAATTCTTTCGAAATTGTTGGTGACGATGACGACGAGGGTATCAACAACTTCCTTGGCGATAAACAAGAATCGAAGCTGAATGGAGTCGTGAAGCCAAAGCGTACCGAAAGTGATAGGTATGCTTGTCGACGAAATCTTGTTTTCAATAACATCCCCTTTTTTTCAGTGAGACCGAAAACAACATGGTTTGGAAGTTTGAAGAAGATTTCTCGGTTGATGACGACTTGATGGAGAAGATGGCGAAGATAGGAGAACAAAGAAAAGTCCAGTTGAATTTGAAAAAGTTGACAGTCCCCGAGGCAGCGGCGGAAAGAGAGATAGAAACACCTATCGGTAGGTAATTCGCAGCGCCGGCGAAATTGGAGAGAGATGATATGTCGAAAGCCATTTTGATGGGTTTCGTTGAATGATTGAAAGATTTACTAATTCGCCAGAAGAATGTGAACGGTGTTTGGTTTCAGCGTATCACGTGAAGGTACACGAGGATGATATAGATTCACCGGTCAAAGAACATCCAGCCATTTTGCCAGAGGTTTACAATCTGCCTGAATTGAGATGGAAAACATTTTTCTTCCAGAGTTATCCGTATACAACAATGGAAACACTACCTGCAAATACTGCGAACCCAGTAACCGTTGCAATGACTTCAGATGATTTAGATGCATGGCTCGGATCCGAGGATCATTCTCCAAAATCTGTTTCAACGGTTAGCTTAAAAACTCATTCCTAGTTCTGACACTCTCCGGTTTTGTAGGTGCCTGAGAAACACAACAGCAGCGACGAAGAATTCGGAGTTGAACTTCCTCAATCAGCACCGAAGAAGACAGTAGATATTTTCTCTCCTGTAGTGGAAGATAAGGTGCAGAGACGAGTACAGAGTCCGGTGATGGAGGAAGAAGACCTGGATGTGGAGAGTGAGAAGATGGTGAGTGTTGGATACGGATGTTTACTAAATCCGGTCGTTTTCCAGGAGAAAACTGTAAAAAAGAAGAAAGTAAAGAAGTCTGTCAAAAAATTGAAAGCAGAGGAAGAGTTTGAACAAGAGGAGAAGCTAACCAAAAAGACCAAAAAAGCTCCAAAGAAGAAGGCCGTTGAAAAAACATCTCAGTCCTTACTGGAAGACTTTTTGGGACCTGCAGATGAAACTGTAGCTACTGGTGACTATGATCCGCTCTAAGTATTCAAAACATTCATTCACTGGGTTTGGCACGATTTGTGCAGCTTTGTTTATTAGTTCATGAACTATGTTATTATTTATTTCTCAAAAAGCATCACAATACATCAAAATACAATTAACCAATTGGAAGCTACGAGACCAAAAGAACCGTGAAGAAAAATCATTGTGGTTTCGCAACAAAAATGTCGAAGCATGCGGGGAAAAAATAATTGTAGAGTCAAGTATCAGCAAATATTAAAAACATTTCACAAAGAACGAAATACACGTTTTGAAAATTAAAGTTTTCCATTTTTACAAATAAAAACCAATAGTTAGAAAATGAAGATCGTCCATCGCCCTGCCCTGTAGATCTTTTTACTGTTTGTTTTCCATTCGATCGGGAGTTTCCATTTGAATGAAGACTTCCTTCAGTCGTTGTTTCTCACTCTCATTCTGCAAGGAAGCTATGAAAAAATGAAAAAACAAACCATTGAAACTCACGAATCCGGAAACGCGTTGGCTGTATTGGCATGCGGGATGGAAGATATGCTTTTGGTTGATGATTCTCAAGCCAGGAATCACTTCCGGATTCTTCATGATTCTATACATCCAGATTGCCAATGTGCACCAAACAGGCTTAAGAGTATTCCAATTTTCCGAACTGAGTTGATGGTCTTGTTTCGCAACTTTCAAAAAATTGGACAGCTTTTGACTTGGTATGCCTGAAAATAACAGTTTGAATTTGATAGTCTAGTTTCAAAAAATACCTGTTACTGCAGAGACATACTCGTTCACCAAATTGAGTCTGTGCTTGACGTCGCTGACACACCGCGCCACCTTTTTCGCAGTGTGAACATCGTCCAAGAACTTGTTCAGAAATATTGGCTGTGGGTCATTGATAGACAATGGGGCGGCTTCTTTGCCCATCTCGCGTAGAATATTTCTCTTCTCCCCCTGGCTAAGTTTCTTGGATAACGATTCTCCCTCTCCAACTCTCTTTCCTGGCCGACGGTCCTGTCTCATTGCACCGCCACCGTGATGGAGATCTGGAAAGAAGATTGTTCAAAATGATCACAGATTTTTATATAGGGGACGTAATGTTGCATCCTACAGTGTTATCGGAGGTAGATCTTTGGAAAGAGGAAATTTCACGTTGAGTATCACTGCGGAATTCAACTTTTTGATGTCATTAATTGATTTCGGTTCTTTACTGACTTTTTCTGTCAGAATCTGAAACAAGAGGGCCGATTTCAACTGGGCTAAAAATATTGAAAAAGGTTGAACCCAATAACTTGTGCAATCTCCTTTTGAGGGATAAGAACTGCTAACCGGTAAACGTGTTTCAGAAAATCTCTGATAATCATTGAATTGGTACATATGCAGAACAAAATCTGAGCTTTTAAATGCACATATTTGGCTACTCGCGCAGACTTCTAGAAATCGAGATGTTCGTCCCGAAAGATGACGAAAGCAGTTCAAATGATGGATTCAGTGAAAAATGACACTTGTCGGATCCAATATCTCGACTATCACAAAATTGCGCAGGGAACATAGTGTAGTCAAAATCTCAGGTTCTGTTCTATATAGTGCGGATCATAAGGTGAAAAAAGTCGAAATCAGGATTCTGAGCAAACTGGGAACTTGGGAAAAACTTCCTATGCCATTCGATACTCCCGTCATTAAAACCAGTACAGTCACGTACCTCAAAAACATATCCCGTGGCACGCAGGAACACGGGATCCTTTTTTTTAGTGGAACCGATATAAAAACTTGGCTGAATAAGTTATTTTGAACGAGAAACTGAGAGGTATAAAGATGTTTCCCCAAAGTTTTTAATATGCTCAGAATACTCATTTCAGAGCGGTATCCTATCATTATGGCTCGCACTGTATATATGTCCAAATTCCGAGAAGATTCTAACAGACTATCTGAATCGAACTTTTTGGTTATGCGATAAAATTTTGGAAAATATTTATGGAAGATAAATCTTACCAGCGAATGGATTCACATTCTGTTTCGATGGGAATACAATCGGAGTAAAAGTTGCATCATATACGAATTGCGGCTCGGGGGTCGATTTCTTAAACGCGTTTCTTTTTATGTTTAATGGCCGTTGCTCCGTGTCATAAATTGTGTTTCCTCTTCTCTGCGTAGGTTCGGGTCTGATAGCGCCTCCTAAGCCGGTACCTGAAGAACAAGTTTGATTACTTTGCTTATAAATTTGCAAGTGCTCTGATCGATCTTTCTCTCTTCCTCTCTCTCTCTCTCTCACACGCAATGCACAACTAATTAAAACTTTTACCTTGACTCAAACTGTAACCATTTGGATGTAGAATAGGCGGACCGTTGAAACGCAGACTGTGAGGAGAGTATGGTGGTGTTAACCAATTACCGAGGGAATATCCGCTAGTGTTTCTCGTTGTAGGACGTGAGTTCATTCCGCACGCACTCAATCGACGAGCATGTGCCGCACCGCGATCCACGACTAGTCTTCCGAACGAATTCACAAGTGTTTGCAGATGTTTCTCAGATTCTTCTCTCTTTTTCTCAGCAGTTGGAGTATTTTTGTCAGTTGGCTGTATGGGCAGAGTCGGAGATGGTGAGTTGTCATCTGGTTCTAGTAGCAATCCGTCTTCCTGTTCTTCTAGACTTCCAATCAAATCGTTTTCTCGGACATTGAAAGAATCATTGATAGGCGTTGAAAACTCCTTGAGCGGGAACAGCTGCTGATACTGCTGTGAATAGGTCAGAAAGGTCGCCAAGATATTTTGAGTATAGAACGGATCGAACAGAGACAATGACTGGGATGGGAGGGCGCTCGCAAAATTGAAGTTTCCCGCGCCTTGAGTTGCGAAAGGATTGTAGAAAGCGGCCGGAAGATTGGTGGTCGGTGGAATCGTTGCTTGCAATTCGATCTCAGTTGCACGAATCGGAGTGGGCATGACAAATCCTGGTTGAGTGAAGCTTTGGGTAGCTATGAAAGATGAAATGGTTCCATCAGTTTGTGGTGATGTCAATTGGGATGTGGCGAGATATGGAGTGAACTTAGAAGAAGTTGACTCAATGCCTTGGTGAGAAGTGATTCCCGCAAGCGTATTCGACAGCTCTGTTCCGATATTGGCCAAGATCTGTTGTGGCGTTGGTTGAGATAAAAACTCACTGGCAATTGTGGAAATATCTGTGTTTCCGGACAATGGAACATGTTGCTGCATTTCACTGGAAATCGTGTCCTCGTTTCGATGAATTTTCATTTGTTGTTCTACTGAATCGGCATACTTAATCACACTTCCTCCGGTGTCATGTGGATTTTTCGAAGAATGAAGCTCGTTGGCAATCGTGTAAATATCCGCGGTTCCGAATGCACGAGGATCATGCTTAAATCCATCCGCGGATAGAATCGGCTCATTTCGAAGCTGTTCTGTTTGATTTTTAACCATATTGAGAGACGGTTGAGCGGCAAGCAACAATTGAGCTTTAGTAAGAGCTGATTGAATCGCTTGGTTTGATGAAGATGCAAGGAAGTTGTTTGACAGCTGTGGTTTCTGAAGCCATGATGATGATGATTGAGGCTGACTGATAGAGGCAAGGAGAGAGGAAGCAGTGTTGCTGAGCAGTGAAGAATTTTGGACGCCAATATCTGATAGAGATGGGGTCTTTAAGATATCCGAGTGTTCAGTTGACAGTGAGGATTCGGACGATGCTGGTGATGCCGACAACGAGTTTGAAACGTTCTTAACTTCGGATATAGTCATGAGATTGAATCCATTTAGAACATTGGACAATTGGTATTTTGGATTCAGGAAGTTAGCTGCCGTCGGGGGAATGAATCCTGTATTCGCAGTAATACCGAGTCCTGGATGTGCGTTAAGAAGCGATGCTGCTGTGAGTGGCGAGTTGAGTTCTCCAGAAGCGTCACAGTTGAATGCAAATGGATTGATCTTTTCACCAAACGAAAATTGAAACTGGGAGTTTTGAGTTGAAAGCGTCTTTTGAGCACCAGCGTTCGTGAACATTGCGTTGATCGATGGTGGAACGGACCTTTGAGCTGAATATTATTACAATTAAGAAAAAATGTTCTCGATTGAGTGTTTTACCTAGTGTGTCCAGTGAGTCCTGAAGACCTTTCGCGTAGGTATTTAGAAAATCGAGATTCATGTGCCGGTCCGGTGGTGCTTCCTCCTCATGCGATCCTAAACCACAAAGATTTTTTGGTTGGTCCAAAAACAAAGTACTGAGAATTCGCCCTATTTTCCGAATGCGGAATCAGTCCCTTCTTCAGTTATTTTCATGGTTAGGATAAAATCCAGAAGAAAGACCAACTATTTTTTCAGATGTCCAAAAAACATTGAAAATGTACTGGTTCTAAATACGGAAATGTTTTCACTACACAGATGCTACAACTTTTAGTTCACTACAGTATCCAACCACCCACAACCACGTAACACCAGCATTTAAACACTAAAATCCTTAAGTTTCTAAATGCCTGCCGTGGTTACGCGCAGGTCGAAGTTCAATTTCAGGTGCGGGAGAAATCGTTTTTTTTTCTTTGTGGGAAACGAAAACGGACAACGTGACCAAGCCAGATGAACAAAGATCCCAGCCGTCGCATCTTTCACACACAGTAATTTTTCTTTGTTAATAGTAAAGATTTCATAAAACTTCCGGGCACATCGACAAATTTTTCAATCGAAAAGGGAGAAGTTTTGTTTGTGAAGCAATCGCCATGGAAACTGCACCGAGCGCTCCGTCACATCTCAGTCACGAGATTTCGTACGCCGCTGTAAACAGCAGCAACGAAAAAGTGAAAAAGAGACGAAAGGAGAAGGCGAAAAATCTCGAAATGAGAATGTTGAGATGCACTTTTCATAAACACATGGGAAAGAATAAGAGTCAGATAACGATCAAATTCTGATGTTGCTCCAATTTTATTAACATAGAAAGTTTAAGAGCGAGGTTCATAGGAACAGGTCGTCTCGAGTAAAAAACTGTTCTGGTGACGGATCAGTCAGCAACAAGATTACTCCTCAACATTGTCGCAGTTGAATAACCTTCTTTTTTGACTGGCTCAGAAAAATTTTTATGTTAACTAGGGGAAGGATCACCAGGAGAATAGTCGAGGAAAACATTCTGAGTCTAGGAAGTCATAAACAGAGTGGGGCCTCGAGACTAACGATCTCGCGAGTTCTCGAGAGTTTCAAGGCTGACTTGGATCTCGAAGCTTCTCGAGACTTACAAAATTAAGAAAATGATCGAATTCTCGAAATGTCTCGAGAATGTTAGTCTCGAGGCCGGACACCGGCCATACTCTGTTTTCTTACAGATTTACATCTCTATCAGAAATCAGAAGTTTCGATAGAGCCTAGTGATAAAGATTCTTCGGTTTTCGTAGCCAGGAAAGCCCTTTGATTGTATGATGTCATCCACCTTCTCAAGAGAGGTTCAGTCAGAATAGACTACAGGAACGTGTTGAAATTGGATACGGTGACATGTCCGTTTTTTCTGAAGAAACACATATGTTGGTAATCTTTTCAATGGGCGGAACAGGTCAACGAGTAGCCGGGATATGCCTCCGCTTTGAAATGGAAATCAGTCGAGTTCGAGCATCAAAAGATCTCTGCGAAGTCTTACCCATATCCAGTAACAAGCCTCGGACTGAGCTAGGATGGCAAAAGAAAAAACCCATAATTATTTTCTACTGTTCTACCTCGTGTTTGGTTCATGAATGAGCAGCTCGTCAAGATCTATCATTTGGTATTTCAACTTGACCGAATCTTATATGCCGAGCCGTATGCTGACCTCTTGTTGACTCTTTTTGCCCATTCACGAAACTGTCGGGAGATCCGAATAGGTCACCGTACACTAGTTCAGCTCGGTCCTAATTTCTTCTGACTGAAACAGCATCGCGGATGTGAACTTCTGAACTGATGAATGAAGAAATCCAACACTCAAAGTGATTTTCCGGCTTACTTTTGTCGGAGATTTCTCAACGCCGGTAATATTGAGGAGTAATCCTTGCTCCGACAACATATCAGTTTCTAACTGGATATTCTAGCCCTCAGGACAAGGTCACTTATCCTCTATTTGTTCCTTCAACGCTACGCATCCCGAGTCTACCACAACCAATCTTTATTCTGCCCCCCCCCCCCC
>LR544328.1:749750-818087 GCA_900536305.3 Caenorhabditis sp. 40 LS-2015
CCCCCCCCCCCCAACTCATCCAAATTCTTCCCCTATTTTCAGATTCCTGTTTTGGCGTCGCAATCGACCTTTCCAGGGAGGGATTTAACTGACCATTGATGAGGGGCACTATTAAGATTATACTTCCCTTTTCATTTCAGTTACATGTTCAATCCGATCCGATCTGATCCGGTCGCGGACCAAGCTCAATCACTCCCGCCTGCCCGCCCGCCAGCTTACCCACCCACCATATTATCAGAAAAATCGATAAAATCGTTTTTTCGTCACCTAATTTTCTCCGACACTAAATCTGATGTAAGCAACAAGACGCTGTCACGTGGAGAGATAAATACCTATGCCGATTAAATCATAGAACCTGAACGAAAGAGAAGAGGACCCACCTTGAGGCAACATCTCGAAGAAATCGGTGTAAGTGAAGAAACGGCGGTATTGAGGCGACGGAAGATTTTTGGCAGGCTATCTCTCGGCGAAAAATGAGAAAGAATGGCGCGAATGTGGTTGGCACTGTGTGTTGGCTGCCTGTGTTCCTATTCTGATAGCCCCCTCTCACTCACCACACCACGCTTACTAACCTGCCTCACGCACTCTCAATGTGTTACACTCTTTCGCAGCGTATTTTTTCTTGTATCATGCGCGTGTTTTGTCTGGGTTCTTTGTCTCTCAAAATTAACATATTATTTTGCTTGCTCTCTCCTGTCTTGTCTTCATTTCTCTCCGTCTCCACTGGTGAGCGTTTTTGCCCTGAAGTCGATCGATAGGACGACAGCGGCACTTGGCACAGCGAGGCTAGAGTGAGGCGATGAAGACGGTCGTCGCCTGTGTCGCCCGTACGTGGATGTTTCTGTGTGGGGCCATCGCCCTAGTCGGCGCCGGCCTGGTGGCCGCAGCAGATGCAGTCGTTTCGTCGCCGCAGAAATGGGGAATCGCACCCACTCATTTCGTGTTGCTCGACGAGAAGCATTCGAAAGCGAGAAGCGCACCGAGCCAAAAAAAATTGGAAGGGGAGGGGGGTTCACTCACTCCTGGCAGCTGCTTCGATTGGAAAATGGAAGACGGAAAAGAAAGGAGAAAAAAAAGGGAAAATTGAGTGCTTCGTCAAGACCTTTTTTCATTTTTCTTACCCACATGAGAGTCGAAAAAGTGAACAGAAATTCAGAATGGTCATTGGAAGTTGGGGACCAACGATATGTCAAAACATTGGACCGGATTGTTGGAGAAGTGAACTGACAATGCAACTTGTTTCTGACCAAAAATCACGCCGTTGGTTGACGGTTGCGTGGAGTGCTCTGTAACCAACCGTCAAAAAGTTGGGGTTTTTAATACCTTCAAACAAAATAGATAATGAAAAAAGACAAGTTGATGACAGCACGAAAACTATTCCCGCCCATAAACAGAATCCTCCCAGGCAAGGACGCTATTGGTAGATGGAGTACGATATTTTTGAAAAACTGGAAATGTTAGTGTTTCACATTGACTCTTGAAAATTGCCGATGTTTCGATGGACAGGAAGGACTTGGCCGTCTTATATGGGAAGAGTACTGGACTGGAAAATGACATGGAAAATATTAGGAGGAACTTGGACTTTTCAATATCTTATGCTTCTAGTAGGCATTCTGGAAGGAAACTTTTCAGAGGGTCCATATCCGAATAATTTTTTCAATATTTTTCCGAGCATCGAATCTTCCATTATTGTACACATCTTTTGTTTTTTATTCAGACAGTTCGAGAGTTTTAATGAAGAATTTGGAGTGCTAGTTGATTGAAACATTTTCAGCCGTCACGAGGAAAAAAATCTCAAACTTTCTGGTTTCAAATTATTTTTATCTTTCAATTTCATTTGTCCGATCTCATAACGGAGGACTTAATTAAATTAATTTCAGGATGATTTCCAAAAGTTGTCCAAAAATTTGAAAACTCAGAAATGAAATCAAACTTAAGGTCGCCGATTTCTCAACTTTATGATTTTTCCGGATGATATTTTTTGTTCTCTCTAATCCTTTTCGTTACCTATCTTTTTCAGAAGACGAAAAACATCGCATTTATTTTTTGAGGTACGGTATGCTAGTCCGCAAACACCGCGTTGACAGGGTGTACCTCACTCAATAAACTCTCTCCGTCACACACACTCTCTTCTCGCACTCTATTCGAATAAAGAACCCGGTCTCCCACTCATTTAGTTTTCGACTTCAATCGACTCCTAATTCGATATCAGGATGGCTCTCGTATCATGTAAGTTTCGATAAAATTTTTTGATGAATTTTGTGAATTTTTGACCTTTCAGCTACCGGTCAACAGCTCGTCGCTACCGGCTACCCGCAACAACAAACCCAGAGATTCTCCAACTTGATGGTAAAACCGAGAATTATACAAATAATGATTATAATATTGATATTTTAGGCTCCAACAATGCAGTTGCAAGGTCATGAAGGAGAAATCTACTGCGGAGCCTTCAGTCCGGATGGTACTTGCTTGGCGACAAGTGGATACGACCAAAAGGTGATTATTCACGTTTCCACTTAAAATTCGAAACAATACAGAGCTTTAATACTTGGAATAGATCCGAATAAAGCTTTTGAAAGCGCGGACCGCTCCGTAGAATGTTGCTAAAAACGATTCCTGCCACAAATTAGCCACGTTTCTGCTTGAGTGCGATATTCTGGAAATTTACCGGTTCAACGTTCAAATCGAGCTTTTCAGATTGAAATACACTTTACCGGAGCTTTCTTAACCAGTGCAGCACATTTTCTTGTCTTGATTCCTCTCAGAACACCTTCTAAACTTGACCAATTTCAGATTTTCTTCTGGAACGTCTATGGCGAATGCGAGAACTTTTCGACTATCAAAGGACACTCAGGAGCCATTATGGACCTCAAGTTCACGACCGACTCCGGTATGCTGGCATCCTGCGGTACTGACAAGAGTATCCGTCTCTGGGACATGGAAACCGGTGCGTGCGCCCGCAACTTCAAAAGTCATACGGACTTCGTCAACGCTATCCATACATCTCGTCGTGGTGTGACTCTAGTCGCATCTGCCAGTGACGATGGAACTTGCCGCATCCACGATCTCCGTACTAAGCAAGCAGTGAAGACCTACGTGAATCGCTACCAGCTAACTGCCGTCACGTTCAACGATACCGCCGACACTGTGATCTGCGGAGGACTCGACAATACGATGAAGGCTTGGGACCTGCGTACCGACGAAATCAGCTACTCTCTTACCGGACATCGTGATACCATCACTGGAATCTCTTTGTCACCAAGCGGAAACTACATCATTTCCAACTCGATGGATTGCACTCTTCGTCAATGGAATATCCGCCCATATGCGGCAGGATCCCGCTATGTTGGAATGTACGCTGGACACAATCACAATTTCGAGAAGAATCTTCTGAAGTGTGCTTGGTCTCCATGCGAGAAATTCGTCACTTGCGGATCGGCCGATCGTTTCGTCTACGTCTGGGACGTCCCATCCAAGAGAATTCAGTACAAGCTGCCAGGCCACATGGGAAGTGTCAACTGCACAGATTTCCATCCAACTGACTCAATCTGTAAGTTTAGAAGACACGCTAGCTATAGATCAAAACGGTTTTTTTTCAGTGCTCTCGGCCGGAAGCGACAAACGCGTGTTCCTCGGAGAAATTGACATGAGCTAAACAAGGGAACTATTCTACAATGCCGGGCCTAATCGTTACACCCGTTTGTTAAATTATTGATTCGGATCTCCTTATCCCCCTTCCCACTCAAAAAGTTTTTGACAGAAATTCTTTGTTTTCCCATCCTCATCATTTCTCATTTCATTTTGGTTTTCAAATTCAGCACATGTATGAAGTTTTGATTCTACACATTTTCTAATTTTGAGACATTTTGCAGTAAGAATGCTTCTCGATTTCTCATAGAAATAAAATGCGCGAAGATATGAAGGTCAATATTTGATGAATTCGCCGCAATTGCTCTAGGACAAACACTTTGATGGATAATTATCAATGCGTGGAGAAAGAGTATCAATTCTCGAGAATGTGAGAAGAACCTGGCAAAAGCTTGGTAAGCTTTTCGAAGTTTTGCTATACAGTTGACAGAAACTATTTTCCCCAGTTCTCAAATTTAAAGAAACTCATAATATATCGTGATGCAAAAATGACCAAGTTCTATGCAAACATATTGTACTTTTGAGCTGTTCCGTGAAAGTGTGAATGACTTCCTTGTTTTCCATTAACAAAAACTTCGCTAATATTTTCTTGCGGGTATTGTCTAATCTTTATTGCTTTCCCATACTATCTCTAATTAAGGATCCGCTCAGGCTGCCATTAAGAGTGTTCTCATATCGATCCATCATCCTTTCTTCTTCATCCCTCTTCGGTTCTCGGCCTACTCTCCCATAGTCATTAGGTGTTATCTCGTTTTCGAGTGCCATTCTGCAGTGCGAACGGTGCCGTCTGCACTCTCTTCACCTCTCACACTCTATCACATTGTGTGCCGTTTCTCGGTGGTCCGAGATAATACAGTCCGCGCGAGCGGCCCCGGTCACTGTGAGTGACCTCTGCTAATGCACGTATTGCACGCAAACCGCTCTGCGACGCGGTCCGTTCGTGGTGTTCTCCACCCACACAATCCGCCGTCACACATCATTTGGTGAGGGTGGCTCGGGTGACCTGGCCCTGTCTCATCTGTCCTTTCCTTCTCGACTCCGTCAGTCGATGTTCTCCGCCATTCTTTTGCGATCGATTTTCTTGTTCGCCTCTTTAAGACCATCTTCCTTGCTTTCATATCTCGGTTTCCGTTCAAATAGTTTTGTTTTCAGAAAATGTTGGGATTTTTCAGTCCCTTTTATGAGCAACTTTGCGGAATGCTGCGCAAGCAGCAAGGCCAACTCGCCTACGACACAATTGACCGAATCAACGCCTGGTTTACCCCGTTCGTTCTTGGAGCCATGACCGTCGCCATCTCGTGCAAGCAGTATTTCGGACATCCGATCAAGTGCTGGACACCTCGGGAGTTCTCCGGCAGTTGGGACGGCTACGTACATGACTTCTGCTTCATCGAAAACACCTACTTTGTGCCGAACGGAACGGAAGTCACTGACCAGGCTCGCGGCGATCGTCACATCAACTACTACCGTTGGGTTCCACTTGTTCTTCTCCTCCAAGCCGCCATGTTCATTATCCCGTACAACCTCTGGAACATGTTCCACAAGAGAACTACCATCAACTTGAAAGGATCTCTCCGGTTTTTTGAAGGAGCTATAAAGAAACAAGAACCCACACAAGCCTGTGAAGCATTTGCCAATGAGCTCTGGGGCAAACTGTATGAGATGCGCATGTCCAAGAAACAGGTACATTTGCTTTAGTGACATTGATCACAACATATAATCATATTTTCAGTTCTCCGGATGCCAAGCCACCATCAACTTCTTCCTGCTCAAGCTCGGGTTCATTCTCAACTGCATTCTTCAAATGGTCCTTTTGAAGCACTTCCTCGACGTGGACGACTACTTCTGGGGATTCTTCCATCTCTGGAATGTCGAGTTCAAGGGAACTGCCGAGAAAGATGACAGCATCTTCCCTCGTGTCGTTCTCTGCGACTTCAAAGTTCGCAACCTCGGACAACAACACCAACACACCGTTTCGTGCATCATGATTCTGAACATGATCATCGAGAAGCTCTACATTTGCTTCTACTTCTGGCTCATCTTTGTTTTCTGCCTTACCACCATCGGGATGCTCCACTTTGCATTCCAAATGCTCTTCAGAAGACACAGCCTTGTTCCTACCAACTTAAACAACAAGGTAACGTGTTCTCTTATACAATTAGTATTAATTAATCTTTCTTTCAGCCAGCCATGAACCCAACTCGCTCCCACCGTTTCATCCGCAAATACCTCAACTTCGACGGAATCCTTCTGCTCACGTTTGTCGACTCTCAATTCGGTGCTTACCGTACATCTCAAGTCATCGATGGGCTTCTCGACCGCTTTGTCGCTGAGGTTGGTGAAGACTATCATCCCAACTATACTCCTTTGGATAACGTGGAGTATGACGACGTTACATCCACATAATACTGTCATTTTTTGTATCGCATCATTCTGATCTCACTTCCATAACGATTTCCCTCCATAAACATATCACAGACAACTCTTGTGTTCTAATTCATTTTCTTACAGCAACAACCCGACTCATCGACGGTGACATCGCTCCATGAAGACCACCAAGAGAGATACACCACATTCAACACCGACACCATCCCAATGGACCGTTTGAACCGCAACGCCCACAGTCTCATCGAGGAAGTCGATGGTCCATCCGCCCCGCCAGTCCCAGAGAAGAAGGCTTTGTGATGAATTGAAACTCCGCTTTTAAATCAATCTTGCGTACTTTTCTCGCTTATCAAATTGTTCTCTTTCATGCTGGTTCATTTTTTATCCTTTCACGTTTCCCCTCTCGTTTTCAAAAAGTCATCCATGATACGTTTTTCGCTTTTTCATGTGGTTAAGAATAAATTGTAATATCTCGAGTCCAACAAGAGATTCCGATTAGTGAGAATGTCATACTGAAAGTGCATATTTAAAACTGGAACGTTGCTCACCTGATCGTCGAGGGTTACCAGGGAAGAAGGAAAACTAAGACGAGCTTACAAGATTTTTCGAATTGTAAGATCGACTAGTTCCCTTCTTCCCTTGGGTCCTCATTAGAAGTATGATACTTTTATGAAATAGTGTATCGCAAATGAGGATATAACGACTAGTCGTTGAGAAGTGTGGAAAGGGAGAAGTGATGATATCAGTAAAGATGAGACAGAGGATGGGGGAGTCAGAGTTGGAATCGAAGCGCCGTCGAGAAGATTAATCGTTTTTTCGGGAAAGGTTCAAAGTGAGAGCGCTCCTTTCGAAAGACTGTTGTTGAGCTTCTCTTCGGGGCTCCCGAATTCCTCGTCTGTCATGAGCTGGGGAATGGAGAAGTGACGGATTTATAACCTGACATTCAACTAAACAAATTCATTTAAAGAGAAAAAATCACTCATTCGAGGGTAATATTATAGGTGTGTTGATGAAGGGTTCGAATACTCTCACTTACTGAAAGAAGTTTCTTATCAATTAGGGTTGATATCATTTTTAATGACTGGGTGAGCAACAGAATTGGCCTGTTTACACAAACATAAACAAATGGATTGTTTCGCGGGACAAAATGTGAAATATACAGAATATGAATTAATGTATTTGGAAACAAATTATAATGAAATGAGCATGACATTAGGAGCAGATGCTTGCCTGAAAAGGTCCGCAGCAATATTTCACATCTGTGTTCATTTGTGTGTTTAGGATGTCAAAATCTGCATCAGATTTTTGGTGATGCACTTCAAAGAGCCTTACTTATGGAAACAAGTCACATTTAGAAGTTTCGAATACTAGCCAATATCTTTTTATCCAGAAAATTATGTACCCGCTGCCAGTGCTGATTTTTAGGTTTTGTTGTTATGAAACATAGTTGGTTTTTTTCGGAATGACTATGATGTACTAATACGTCACTTTTCATTGTGTGTTACTGTTGTTGTCACAGGTTTGAACTTCTGAATTACTCTCTGAAAGTATGAGATTTTTTGTTGCGGAATATTCAAATAATTGATAACTACTGAACTGTTCTTCCAGAAGTTCTTACCAGAAGTTCGATGTTTCATAAAGTTTTGTTGAAAGTTCAGTTTACAGTAAAATCACTCAAAGTTCACTCAAAAATTTTCATTTGGTTGACCACTTTATCATTTAAATCTCTGATCATGCATAGATCCCAAATTGTCAAATCTATATCTCATATGTTATTCACTGCTACCTGCTCTCCTAACTTAATCGCGTCAATTCAAAACGCCTCACCCGACAACCCTCAACTCCCTAAACGGCTCATGGCACGTCTCCATCTCCTCAGAAATTGGAAGCACGAATTGTGTCTTCTTCTCATTTTTCTGGGAAGGAGAAAGGGTGAACCAATAGCTTCCATCATTGGTGTGCGCGCTTCTCAGTTCAACCCTGCTCACATCCAAGCAAAGAGCGCAAAACAAATTGATCCGTATACTTTGTATTCGGTTTCTGGCGTCTTGCGTATAACTTGTTTTGATTGATTCCAAAGTGAAAATTGCATCATATCTTCTCTTTTCTCTTCTTATGCTGGCTTCCCAAAATACTTATGTTTTTATGGTGACAACTTTTTTTTGAAATTCTCTATCTCTCGGAATTCACTTTTTTTTTGTGTTGGTTTGGTTTCGATGGAATTTTCTGTAAAAAGTTTGAAAAACCGGAAACTGTATGAATTTCACATTTTTTTCCAAAAAGGTAAAAAATAATGCGATTATTCCGGATCACAAGTTTGAAAAATCTCTGTTCTTTTGTGGTCACATTTATTTATCTTCCGTATAATCGTGCAGTTTCTATGTTTTTGAAACAGTTTTCAACAACAAGAGTTGCTTTATTCTCAAAACATAAATAACGAAGGCAGTAGTACACATGGAAGCAATCTTCTCTTAGTCTCCTTTGATCCTCTGCTTCTATCCTTTCAATTGGTTTTCTGCCACTTTGTTTTGTTTCTTAGTGGTTCTTTCTTGTCTTAGACAAAGAAGCCGATATAAAACATTTATGAAATGCTCCAGAAAATGCAAAAACGTGTCACTTGCACGTCTCGTTACGCCAGGTTGTAGTTTGAATGGCGAGAAATGGTTTAATTGGCAAGCAGGATAATCCGGATGTGAAATTATGTTAGATTTTTTCCTGAAACTTCTTGTTCGAGAGCATGAAAATCCGTTTGCTTTTTTGGGCAACAATTCGCACAAGATAATCCAGATCGTTATTTGTGATAAGAACCCCAGTATGTTAATCTGCATATTATGAAACAGTTTTTTATATCGAGTGCAGTTCTCCAAGATTTTTCATCCACAGTAGGAATCTGTTCCTGTTTTTCCCACACAAGAAACTTCATGCCACTGGCATGAACCCGAAACTTTTAATATCTTCTCTCCTCGTATCTTCTTTTCCTCCAGTTTTCTTATTTTCTCTCTCATTTTTTTCTTCCTCTTCTTTTGTTTTTCGAACCATCAAACCCTCCCTCCTGCCACTGTTTTACGTGAAGAAAGCAATCGAGGTGCCGAGAAATGACAAGTGCTTGAGAGACGGCAGACAAAGTTTGAGCTTTCGAGTTTATATCACACGTAAGCAAACCACTTGCCATCCTCCTAATCTTTCTCTCAAAAACGACACGCACGCACAGAGGCACCGACAAAAGTGTTCCCCGTTGTTTCTCTCGATTTTCGCAGTTGCTCACTTTTTCTTGACCCTCTCGATTTTTTGAACAATGAACTCAATTTTTCTATGATTTTCAGATCGTGAGAAATGGCACCAGCTGTTGACCGCAAAAACATCGACTTGGCTCCTCTCAAGGCCGCCAACGTTCCAATTTTCTTTATTGTGGGAGGACCAGGGTCCGGAAAAGGAACTCAATGTGACAAGATCGTGGCCAAGTACGGGCTCACTCATTTGTCATCTGGAGATCTTCTCCGTGACGAGGTCAAGTCCGGTTCTCCACGTGGAGCTCAGCTCACCGCCATCATGGAGTCCGGAGCTCTTGTTCCATTGGTCAGTTTCTAAAATGCTTGGATTGGAGTGTGTTTCGTTGAATACTATCTAACGAATTTCAGGAAGTTGTGCTCGACTTAGTCAAGGAAGCGATGCTCAAGGCAATTGAGAAAGGAAGCAAGGGATTCCTCATCGACGGATATCCAAGAGAAGTTGCTCAAGGACAGCAGTTCGAGTCTGAGGTGAGCCGGCTGAGATGTTTTTGAGAAGTGACTGAGGGTTTGTGAGAAGTGACTGCGGGTTTGTGAGAAGTGACTTCTTTCAAATCTTTGATTCAGTCCCGTTTCGCTTGTGAATGCAAGTTCACAGGTTTTGTCATTGCCACTAGTTACTGGAAAATCGAATTCACTATTTTTTTTTAGCTGATGACAAAAATCCAATCAACTGCTCCACGTGATTTGTTTCCATTCATCCTTTGTGAAAAAATGAAACCCACATTGAAGAGAGAAACACATCTCGATAAATTAAACTGAAAAACTTGCAGGAGTGAAATAAACAATAGGCTACCTATTGCCGGAAAGGTGATCACCAGGACCAGGAAATCAAACTCCTAGATTGATTTGCAAATTATGAGCAGCGTTGTTAGATTATCAAAGACTTCAGGAAAAAGAGAAGATACAAGATAGAAGATATAAGATAGATGACATGGTAATGCGGAAAGCGTTCGGACATTCAGATTTTTGATAATTCTCGATGTTAAATCTTACTTATATGTATATGATCCATAAGGATATTTATCCATCGATGGCTTGGTCATTTTATCCTCTTTCTGTTTTCACAAGGAAAGTTTGAGAATTGGCCCGCGCGCAAAATCGAACCTGTGCATAGTAAACCAGCGCATAACTAGTTGCCACTACCGACTGGACAACAAGAGCACCGTGGCATGTAGGAAAATGAGAATATTCGTAGTTTAACAGGAATGCGACAGAGGCACGCAGAGACTTTGGTTAATGATAATACTCTCATCAAAGTGAAGTTTTAGATCCAAGAAGCCAAGCTCGTTCTCTTTTTCGATGTCGCCGAAGATACCCTCGTGAAGAGATTGTTGCACCGTGCCCAAACTAGGTTTGGTTAATTCAGTTTTTGTCAAAGCACAACTAAATTTTTCAGCGGAAGAGCTGACGACAACATCGACACCATAAAGAAGCGCCTTCACACCTTTGTCACATCCACCGCTCCAGTTGTTGACTACTACGAGTCCAAGGGAAAACTTGTCCGAGTAAGTTCCCATAGACGGTTGGGACTAGAACAGAAGATCTGTTTGTTATGTAATCAAGTAGACAATCACAAGAAATGAAACGATGAAAATGTCGGTTTAGCAGCATGAAAGAAAGATATAACGACATAACCTAAGGGGGAGAGCTCGAATGGAGAATCCAAAAAAGATCGCCAGACCTAAAATAAACGAAATCTCATTTCGTTGGGAGAGGTTTTCCTATTAAATGGATAGCTGAGATGGGGTATTTCTTTCAAGTCCGATGTTTTCCGATGACGTATGCTTTTGTTTCTAGGTGTTTTTCGATGCGAATGCATATGAAACATAATTTGTTCAATTTTATTCTCTCCCATTGCTTTCGTTTCCAGATCAACGCCGAAGGATCCGTCGACGACATTTTCGGAGTCGTCGTCGCCAACCTTGACAAGGTCACATCCAAGATCTGAGAAGATTCGTCATCATCTAGCCCCAACATTAATTAGGGAGCATCCGTTTCACATTTAAACTCTCCCATCCTCTTCTTTTTCTTTTCTCTTTTTTCTTGTCGTCAGCAAAAACGCACATACATTTTGTACCTAATAAAGATGTCTAGCTTCCATCCCTCCGTTTTTCCATTTCTTCCCTCTTGATTCATTTTCCAGAATCGTTTTATTTCAATTGATCATGAGATAGGGAAATGAATACGATATTCGATATCATCGAATGCCAGAAAATATAAACTGTTTATGCTCCTTTCCCCTTTCTCCCCTTTCACAGTTTATACTATCGGGTCCTGGATTTGGGCGCCGCCCTCTTTTTCATGGCGCCATCGTTGTTGCTCTTTCATTTTTCATTCTCATCGAGTATTGTCTTTGCAGAGCAGAGAAGATTCTTCTAAAGAATGGAGAAAAAGTGGATAAGTAAGTGAACAAAATAGGTTTGTACTGTTGAGTAGTAAAATGGTGGTAGTTGTTATTCGTGATCTACAGTATTTCATTCTTAATTATGTTTGTGTTTACTCTTGTTTGAAGTTTCTTTTCCGTTAGAAGTTTGTAATTTTACTCATGGTTCTGTTAAAGAATCATAATCCGCAAAGCGGTCACAGGATTTGAGTTAATGTGTGAATTCCGTTTCTCCCAAAACTTTCCTCCAAAATCACTTTCGGGCAAAACTTTGCAAGATCATGATTCGAATTCTGCGAACATTTATTTATTTTTATTTCATTTTCGAAATCTCGGATCAATTTCAGATTGAGCCTAATCATAAGAAAAAGTTTAACCTAAGAACTCGTGCAATAGACTTGTAAAACCATTTGAAACACCATACACAACTTTCCAGTTCTCGGATTGCTGATAGCAAACTGCAATGCTCAAGTTGGATTCGAAGAAAATTCTGGTCCAGAGTTGGAGAGCCAAGACGAGATCGAAGATGCTATTGAAAGAGCTGTGATGCTCAACACCACAACTACCACTACCACCCTTGCCCCAACAACTACAAAAGATTACTGTCACTGTGACATGGAGATCCACACTGTGGACGAAATGACAGGAGTTATCAAGTCACCCAACTTTCCAACGGGACATTGCGGTAGCGGGAAGTGCATCTATAGAGTAATCCTCTGACATTTTCATATCAACTGATGTCAATCGATTATTTTTAGATCCTTCCTCATCCTAACATGAGCTTGAATATTCATCTCGAGACTGCATCGTTCTCGTCTTCAACGGTACTCAAAATCTGGGATATCATCATCACACCCAAGGGAGAGTACAACCTATTCAAGTTGAAGTAAGATTTTCATAGCTTGTCACCATTTAGTGATCAGAAGTACATGTCAAAAGAGGCTTTGATTTTCAGACATACCGGCAACGATATTTATGGAATGAACGGCTTTGATAACTATGACCACTTCTCAACTGCAAAGGGTGTCGGACTAAAACTGGTGTTTGAAATGAACAGAAATGAATATCACAAGAGCGGTTTCAAAATTAATTTTGAAAGGATTGTGCATGGTTGGAAAAAATAATTTGTCGAAAATTATAATTTTTTTCAGACCCGTTCAATAATCCTTGCCCGCCAGCATACGTCCTAGTCACTTCGGAAGAAACAGAAGTTTCGGCGAAAAAAGATTTCACAGTCCTTGCCGGTCAGTCCATTCATTTCAGTTGCACAATATCCAAAACCGACACTTCTTATAAGTTTCAATGTGCCATTGAATAGGAACCAATTTTAAAAGTAGTTATAATTCTCATGTGTGTGTGTGTGTGTGTGTGTGTGTGTGTGTGTGTGTGTGTGTGTGTGTGTGTGTGTGTGTGTGTGTGTGTGTGACGAGATTCTGACTAGTTTTCCTCGACCCTCTCGAAATTCTGGCTAATTACGAACTATTCTTCTTCTCGCAGGATGCACATTTCTTCTGTCGCCGTCAGTCGAAGGAACTGTCAACCCTGCGGAGGAAATGTACATCAGTATTGAAACAGAAGAGGGTGTCTATGTAGCCATCAGAAGTTATGACGAGGAAGGCATTTTTTATCGAGATACACCGTATGATAGATAAGTGGTTTCTCTAGCTCATCAATTTTTTTCAGATCTGATCGAACCCGGGGAAAAGTTGTGGACGCGAAAAGAGTAGAAGTGCTGTTCAGGACCAGGTCATCTCATGAGCGTGTTTATCAAGCACCGAAAATCATTGCAAAGCTGACGAACCATTGTGATAATTCGTCTGATGACTCGAAAAATTTTTTTTCTGATTTTTCAGCATGTGCTTGCCCGGAACCAGTGATTGATATGAAGGGATTGATGTTCTTCTCTGTGCAATCGCCTGGTTTTCCAGATTTGTATTGCCCTGATAAGAAGTGTACCACTATTCTGAGAGCGGGTGCTGTTGCTAACAAAACTGCAGATAAATTTCCGGTTGTGATGATTGAAGCCAACTGCAGCCTTGCCGAATACGATATCTTGAGAGTTTCCGGTGCAACCAGTAACAGAGTTATATTTAGGTTTGTTTCGGGACTTCGCAAAATGTATTAGGCCCCTTTGGGTGAATTCCAGAACAAACCCGAAGAACAAACTCCCAACAAAGGTTTTGCGACCAATGCTGGTAAACGAGGAGGATTTGAAGATATACTTCCAAGCGACTGATAAAATGATGAAACGATGGTTTGAACTACACTTCACAAGATTTAGTGTTAAGAAAGGTTAGACAAATGAGAACATATTTTCCAGCCCATAACACTTTCAGAGTGCATGTGCTCCTTGTTCAATGAGAAAGAACTTCAGGGTGGTGGATTTGTTTCCATAAAGATTCCATCGACGTGTAAAATAGTGCACTGTCACTGGAAGTTTAATGCTGACTATCATTATCCTCCACAGCATATTTCTGTCAAGTTTTCTATGAGCGAACCAAGCCAATATGATCGTATCTATCTCATGAGTGACAAAATAACCGAGGAGTGAGTACTAAGAACTGATTCTGAAAAACAAATATTTTTTTCCAGGTACTTACCACAGCAGTTACGATATGAGCAACAGGCTACATCGGAAGAATCACCGCTTGACTTCACTCTGTCGAGATTTCTAGTGGATAAATCTAGAAATTCGGTGCTGAACATTACTTGGCAAACCATCGAGGGTTATTGAGTTTTTCGATGTTCAGAAATCGTTTTTTTTTCAGCTTGCACTTGTGCCAATGAGACGTTTGTCCTCAAGTCAGAAGAATCCGTGGTGATTCACAGTCCCAACTACCCAACTGAATATTGCCCGAACCTTCTGTGTCGACATGTGTTTTATGCACCGCCGGAGTGAGAAAAAGGACTTTCCGTTGAAATGACAAATATGTTTTCCAGACACTACCTAGAAGTCATCGTGGACAATGCCGACATTGAGAGATACCATGACTTCTTGAAGATTTACGATGGAAACTCCACGACTGACACAATGCTGTCTAAGTATACTATACGTTTCCGGAAAAAACGATGTTTAGATTTTTAGAGTGACTGGATTGGCAGTCAATTTACAAATCAATTCGACAGGAAATGCGGTGCTCTTTGTTTTCAACACCGATGAAAGTACTAGCAAGACTGGATATCATGCAAATGTGGTTGCTCGTATGTTTTATTCGTTTTTCCAGTTTCCACTTAATTTTTTTTTACAGATCCAATCCCCCGTGACAAAGACTCCAATAGTTATCTGGTGATGATTTTGGTGTTCATTGTACTCGTCATTGGTACCGTATCTATTGGAGTCTATTTTGTTCTTCGCAAGAAACCCGAGAACTATCGTCAACTTCAATCCATGAATAACCCAACTGTTTCATACACTTCCACTGAGAATGGGTATAAATCAGTTGAAACAAGGGATATTTGGTTTTTAATGTTTTCAGCGCGGTGCTCAACGTTGCATTTCACCCTGGGAGCAACGAGACTTCAATCGGAACCGAGATGGAGACTGAACTCCTTTGAATTCATACTTGAACTATCAGAAAATACTAAATTGTGTTTCATTGTCTTATGTTTGTGAGAATACCAAATGAAAATTTACGTAAATGTTATTGAATTTGCCGTTTTTCTTTCATCGCATTTCATCGGTCAACAGAGAGAAAATGTGGGAAATGAGCTGCGATCAAACAATATCGAGAGATAGAATTACTTCTCACCAGCATTTTTCAATTGGCACACACACTCCGGTCATCAATAACGATTTATGACAGAGACAGGAGGTCGAAAACCTTTTTTCTGTACAGTTCAGTCTTTTTTAATCTTTTAACCGATGGCGAAAGTATTTTGGCGGCATTTCGTCTCACTTCTCCTTCCATCCGTACTGTTTCCGCCTTTTTCAAATTGTTTCTGGCCGTTGTACTGCGATGAATCATGTTTTTTTTGTTTGCAGGCGGGAAGAAAGGAAATAAAGGAAGACAACCAGCATTCCTGCTTTGGTCATTTCTATTAAAATATTCGATGCTTGTTGTTCTAGGTTGGTTCCGTTTATTTTTCCAACTAGAGATCTCGAAATTCGATTCTTTCTCAAATCACTTTAAAGTTAAGGATATCTGAAAATAATGGGAAAAATATAACTTTTTCCTTTTTTGTGTGTTGGTTTTATTCAAGTCAGGCCTATCAAGTTTCAATAGTTCCTAGAATTTGTTTTCAGTTTTCAGCGTGGACAATTGTATTCTCTCTTCACCTCGTCACTTCTGACGGTCATTACGTAGAAAAAAAGATTGGGTCGGCAGAAACGAACAAACCGAAGAGTCTTGAAAGATCAGAAGAATTTGTCGAAGACGCAATAGCAAGCTCAAAAACAGAAGATGGAACGGAAGTTACAGGAGATGAGCTTTTTCTGATAGTGAGACCAAAAACATACGATTTGGCTCCTTCAGAGTCAGATTACGAAAGCGAAGTGGACAATGGCAACGAAGATTTTTGATGAAAAGGAAATTAATTCATATCAATAAACATATTTTTCTCGCTACGTAACCATTCTGTGTTTTTGGTCTCCCATTTGTACAACTTCCAGTCATTTTGAGCCCCGTTCTGAATAAACACATTGTCTCGTTTCTTACGCGATCTACCTCAATGACAGATAATGACACTGCTTCACAATGAAAAGTCTGACGATGCAGAATTATGTTGCTGGTTGGAATGGAAAACGGATCGAGACGCTCATTGTTAAACCAAAATGAACAAAACACCATAACTCTCTGTCTACGCGAAGGAACGAAGAAAGATGCGTGAATGTGAAAATGTCTGACGGAAAAAAGGCAAAAGTCAAAGAGTAGCCCCCATTATTTTCACCTCAGTTTGCCTCTTCTGGAATCCTCAAAACACATCTGGAGAGTAAAGGTTTCATCTCAACCCGTTTTCATATTTAGTTTCGGCCACCGAGTTTCCAAATGTTCCACTTTCCTCTCACATCCCTATTTTTAACTGTAGAAGTGAAGCGTGGCGAGTGGGAACTGCTCAAAAAATGACGAAGAAAGAGAGATAAATCGGAAGAAGCACTAATTGAGAATTACCGATGAGTAGACGCAAAGAGATTTTAAAAGTGCATCCGGATCTCTCATCTTCTTGTCAAATCTCCTCCTGTTATAAAGTGACCTCCACTATCCGGTTGATCACCCCACTAAAAAACGTTTTGTTTTTCCTGGCGTGCCAATGTGTGATAGTAGTAATCAGTTGATCGTAGTAATCAGTTGAGCATGTGTGTATCAATCCTTGACTTTTCGTAGGATATTATAGTGTCCGTAACGCAATTGGACTCGAAAAGTGTTTTCTTGCCCACCGTCAAATCGAAGCTCGTTTTTTGATCCAAGTAGGCTCTAGGGATAGACGTCGTTCATTTTACGAATTAATTTTAGATTTTAAAAATGATTTCAAGTTCCTCTATATCATTCTTGATATACGTTTGCAGACTGCACTTGACATAGTGACCTACCCCCGATGAGTACAAATCAGCTATTCGAAATGTCAAGTTTCCAAGAAAGCATTCGTCACACGCTTTAGCTTCTGGCCTGATTGGTATTCTATTTTCAAAGCTAGAGCTCCCCTGATAAACCCGCCCCTTTTTTCGACTCCGCCCATACCTTTTCTGACGTGAGTGAAGCTTGGGGAGGGTATATATAAGTTAACTATATAAGAGCACCTGAAAAAATTCAGCTCAATTTACTTCAACGGCTCTTCTTCGAGCTCCTACCCTTTTTCTTCGGATTTCTTGCCTTCGCTCACAAATCGCGAACCACACCAGGATCTTCCAGGATGTTCGCAAAAGCTTTTCTCGGTCTTCTTCTTATTACTAGCGCTCAAGCTTCATTCAGCAACTATCAGCTTGTGGAGTCTATAGTTCGCAGCTGTGTGCCATCGAACTACATTTGCCCCAGGCCCCGTTAGTTTGAAACAATAGGCTTCTTTGAATGTTATATTTGATTTTAGAGTATGGAGAGTTTGAGGGGCACAACTGGCAATGGGACATTCAAGCAATTGAAGACTCCCCGGAAGCCGAGATGTTCAGAAGGGCCCGAATCTGGAATCTGGACACTCTCCATGAAATGAGAGAAGTCTACTGTTGCATGACCGGACCGTGCCTTCTCCGTTGTGGAATTCTTCGTCGCGTCGAGATCGACCTCATCAAGGCATTCCCGGACAATACCATGGAGATATTTGATCTCAACATCCCCCAAATCGAGGTAAGGCTTGCAGATAGTATAGACAGTTCACTGAAGGTTTGCTTTCAGCAACATCGCGACTTCATCGTGAAGTACATCAGCAAGCCACACAGTGAGAGCGAGGGACTGCCCCCAGCAGAACTCGAGGAGTTCTTCGACGACGTCCACAAGTACCAGGATCTCATTCGGTTGAAAATGCATGCCCGCGAGCTTCTTCGCCGCGCGGAAGAGACCCTTTGACCTGATGGCACACATCCCAATCACATTTATCACTCTCCTAGGTTATTCTGAAAACCCCAGCCCACTTATATTATTGAATGTTCCAGAAATTTCTTCTCACATGATTTTCTGTCATATTCAAACGTATTTCCAAAATTGTCCCTGTAAATCTCTGACCCATCCAGTCCTTAGGAAACTAACGATCTCTAACTCTCAAAAGCTATTTTCTTGTGTACATTTCATTAGTCCTACTTATTTATTTTCTCACTTTTCATTAAAAATTGTACTGGGATATTCCGATATAACCTGTGATAAATGTGTTTCTGTTATCCTCGTTACTACACTAAACATGACTAATGAGCATCTATGCGAATTCGGAAATGAGCTTATTTGGGTGGTCCACTATACGAATTAATTAGACGGAAGTTGATACAATACCTGAGCGGGTTTCGAATTTTCCAACTTCGGCAGCAGGTTACGTAGTCAAATTTCTATTTGTCTATCTCTGATAACTGGGATTAAGGTGAAGCTGACAACACTGGGAGAAGGAAAGACTTGATTACAGTGTCTGCGTACCGAGAAAAAAATGAATGCACCCTCGAAGAATTTTTCATAGAACTGATTTTAAAAACCAGTTTACAGGTGATCGGTGCTGTGTTCGGTAGAATGAACATTTATAACATGTAACTCAAGTGTAAGGGTCTGAGAACCTGTTGGGGTAGTTTGTTTTTAATTTTTTTAAAGTTAGTCTCGGGGAGTTTTTTCAAGAAATAAGCATAAAAACATTAAGCTAACAGATTTTCATATTCAAATGGAGTATGGACACTTCTTGTGACGACACGAACCAATCATTCCTAGAACGGCAAAACATGAACAAGGTATATCACATTGCTTGTTCGGAATCAGAAAAGAGGCAGTAATTGTTCTGTTTTCGCAAACAATTTGCGAGTTGTGTCGATGTCACACTGTTTTGTCACAACTCGTTCGCTGAGGTAGGAACAATAATTCCCTTTGGTAAGGTATAGTTTCCGCTTGAGATCATACGAACGTCATAATGGTATACTACAAACAATTTTGTTCGGTCAAGTTCCTGTTTGGGCCCGTGCCCTTGTTCCTGGTCGTACCTGTTCCAACTGAAGTCACAATCAGAAAACGGTTCACTGAGGTGACAAGATATGTTCGGAATAGAATGATACGTTCGAATGTGAAAAAAGTGCGCTTGAAAGTCGAAATGTCAAATTATCACATGAGTGAGCAATATCATTTGAGCTTTTGATGAAACTTCCTGTGAGAGCTGTTTCGTAACAAAACTTTCCGAGCTATCGTTTAGCGTATTGACTCATAGTGGGATAACCGCCTCGTGCTCATAGCAGTCACTGTCACGTGACACATCGTTTGTTGTTCTCAACTCGAGTTTATTTTCTCTCAGTCACTGCGTCATCAGAAACAAGCCTTGTATATCACAATTTCAAAATGATGTAATACGATTGTTGTCCTGAATTTTAAATCATACGGAGATCAGAAGGATTCGACTAATGAACCTTGTCATAGATTGCGGATGTTAATAACGCATAACGCAAGTGACGGTTCACGAGGGAAAAGAAAGTTGGAAGTGACGCAAACTGAGATGAACTATTGGTTTGACGAACTGTTGGAAATTCTGAGAAACGAAAAGAACAAAAAATCTTTGAAAATCTACTTGAGTACTTTCACAAAAGTAAGATGCTTCATAACAGTTTTCGGAACATTTTTCCTTCTCAGAATTATTTTGCCTCGCTCATATGGTATCGTAAGATGTAAACGGCAATTTTTGATTCTGAGAAAAAGAAAAACACAACTTGGCGACGAAAACACTGAGGCTCACCAAATTTGATATGACATTCTGAGATAATATCATACTGGTTTGTTTTGCCTGGTTGGGAAAACAAATTAGGGATTTCACACAATTAGCAGGGAACTCACATGGTGTTCGAACACTCCTGGTGAAAATGAGATTCCACTAGATCTTCCAGAATTTTCAGTTTATCGTGCAAACGAAAACACTATTTTTCCGAGTTCCAGGTTTCACACGTTTCTTTCATAACATTCTCAAACAAAATCATGAAGAAAATTGAACAGTTTCATTAAAGCAAAATTAACACAGTGGTATCCACAGCAATCGAAATTTTCGCATTTTGTATCAATCAAGGATTTGTTTCGATTGTGACGACAGATCTGAAAACTTGTTAATTCATGAGCTCAAACATTTTCCGTAAAAAACAACTCACTCATTGTCAACATTGCGAAATCTCACCATCTCGTTGGAAAATGATTGTGGTGTTTTGGAGTTTCTCATTCTATGCCACAGGATTCCTGCCACCATTAAAATTCCAATTGTTACAAGAACAACTCCAAGTGCAATACACAAAAATAAAAACAGTCCATTCCTTGGAATTGTTTCACACTTTGGCAGAAGTTCCGTTTCCTGAAGCGTGTAATTGCTGAATTCGAGGTGTACTGATGAGTCGGTGAGGTTTGTAGTTGTTGTTGTGTTGTCATCGAGCTGGGCAGTTGGTCCTGAAACAAAAAGAATGATCGAGATATATATATTTAATTTTTTGGAAAATTACCTGTAGTTGTCACAATAATACTCAAAACTCCAACATTTTGAGGTTTCGGAACTGTAAAAAGTAGCTTTGTGAAAAATAAATTCTGGAGTTCACCTGCAAATGCAACAAAGTGGTATCCTTGTCTTCCGTGAAAACCGTCCGATTGGAAGTTAACTAGCATTGTGTTTCCACTTGACAAAACAGTGAGATTTCCTCGCGTTCCGCTCAAACTGCAAAAATGCAAATATAGTTGCAAACAACAAAAAGTCAACTTACTACGCCAGTAAATTTGCCATTGAAGAATTTCCATCGTAAAAGCTCACGTGATCGTGAATGTTTTCAACTTCGAGATCGTTGACAACAAGATGAACGAAGTGACTGAAACTTGTTTTTTTTAATAGGGACAGATAGAGCATTTCTTACTTCTCTGGAGCAATCAGGAGGGTCTCATAGTGACCAGTGAATTTGTATACCAAGGGGTAGTTCGGGGAAACAAATGCTTGGGGATCAGCTGTCAGAGACACGTTTTTACGTGGGGCGGAAATGTTATCTGGAATTTCATTTTTCATAAAACATCTAAAAGTACAATCACCTGATATGGGGCTCCAAGAAATCGTAATGACTGCTGAAGTATTTCGTTGAGTGGTTTCAAGAGCAGAAAAGTTTCTCCGGAAGAATATATGAGTATCACTTTTATCAGACAAATACACCATTCTCGGGGTTTGTAATTGAAACGTATTGTACCTATATTATAAAATATTTCTCAACAGTATTGATGTTCAACTAACTTCTCCATCAAGAAATCATTCCAAATGTGAACTTCGTCGTTCTCGATTCCGTGTTCCACATTTATGGTCAACTCTTTTCGATTGCTGGTTTTCAAAGCCCAGTCACAAAAAATCAAATCACACTCAGCAGGAATGACCACTCGAATTTTCTTTCGTTCATCTTCATACTTTCGTTGATTGAAAAGCGAACAGTCGCACTCTGAAAAAAGTTAAAAAGAAACGGCAGTAATTGAAAAGCACCTTTTTTTATTTCCACACTTTGAATTGTCATACTGAAATGCCCATCGGGTCCAACATACAATGCATTTGAAGATTTGTAAGTTACTTTCAGTTCATTCTGGTCTAGGATGAAGTTTGTGGACAATTGAGAAATCCGATTTTTGTTGAATCCAAAGTCGACGGTTTTCGAAACTAAGCGGAGTTCGTCGCCCGAATAAGACAGAGCTTCTACATTGATCAAAGCCCGTGGTAGATACTCATATTGGGAAACTGCCGGAGAGAATGAAACTCGCGTTTCGCATTGAACAGATGGACAGTGGAAATTCGGGAAACCAGGAGAGCGTAGCAAAGCCGTATCTTTGTCAGTTAGTTTCAACTGATGCGTTGGACAAGAACAATCTGAAATTATAAATACTTGTGGCATTACACAGAATAAAACATGCCTGATTTCGTAGAAACTGCAGTGAAGCCTTCAGTTTGAACGGTGTATCTATTCCATCGCTCCTCTGTATGATATGTTCGCTCAAAGTCAACGGATGTCCAATTTTTGATAGTTATAATAGAATCTCTTAAATTGTTCTAGATGTTGAATTCAAATAAAACAACACTTCACGACTTACACTGAATCGCGTTGATGTTCGTCGTATGCTTGAAATCCTTCATTTTTATCCGATTTCAAATACAATGTTTCCGGGAAACTTTCATCGTAATGGGATCGAACAAGATGATATCGACAAGCTTAAAAAGGAAATTAAAACAAGTAGAAGGGACAACTAACTAAGTCGAGTTCCAAGATCACCGCTAGACGTTTGAATTGTTCTAATATTGTCTCCGACGTATTGAACATTGGAACCGCAGTAATAGTTACCTCAAGCATATAACGTTGCAGAAATACGAACATAATCATAATCTAACATACTGGAGTCACGAAGAAAACTATACTCCGGTGCTTGTGCTTGGTGTCCAGTGCACTCTTCAACCGCCCAAACAAGAAAAAACCCTTGATTCAGTCCAGTCATATAATTTTTGTCTTCTGTGATCTCCCGATCTCTGAAAACATGTATATGAGGATTATGGTAGCATTAATGTTGAATCAGACTTTTTGAACAGTTCTGTACTATTTTGCTCTGATGAAGTAAAATAAACTTTGACCCTATTCCCATGCCGCTGAAGTTTGAGGATTGCAATTTTTGTTGGGTTTGGTTCAATCTGTAACTGTATGTGTCGTATACGAAAAACATTTTTGAACTACTTTAATCCAACAAGATCTTTCACCACATTCGAATTTTCCTGATCCTGACAGTTCATCAGTTAGATGAACTTTGAAGCATTGAGAATCAACTTCAGGGAACAACAGGAAAACGAGTGAGAAAAAAAGCCAGAAACCTGAAAAAAGGTTTCACGTATTCGAGAAAAAAAGGGGAACTCACGATTTTTCATTTTTCGGAGAGCAAGAGCAAGAGTGAAATGGTCCAAGATCCTGTCCGGATCATACCACCACCTAAGAGTGAGCAAGAACCGCCCCACAAAAACCATATGGCACCTATCCGTTTTGTTTTCAATTAACAGATGCTTAACTTTAAACAAACCTGCTTTTCTTTGATGAAAAAGTTTGGTAGAGTGGAAAGGTGAGTAAAAGATTGATGCGTTTTTCGTGAA
Organism: Caenorhabditis sp. 40 LS-2015; assembly: GCA_900536305.3. NCBI lineage: Eukaryota > Metazoa > Nematoda > Chromadorea > Rhabditida > Rhabditidae > Caenorhabditis > Caenorhabditis tribulationis. The sequence continues at coordinate 773,184 of LR544328.1, forward strand.
GAAGATATCGTTTCATCTCCAGCAGAAATCCGCAGAAATAAACTCCTAAGATTGTGGATCAAATGGAACTGTGATCATTGAAGTTTCGTTTGTTTTAGTCCAAATGAATCAGGACAGACATATGGGCCTCAACAGATTTTTTTGTTTACTGAGTTGTAAACAAAGTAGTATGGTTCAATAAATGTGAAAAAGAATTATTCTGGAAGTCAGAGTATAATCAACGACCAAAGTTATTTTTTAAGCACTCTAGTCTTTTCAAAACATGATGTGCAGAGTATACGGTTCATTGAAATCAAATAAATGCGCAGAAGAAATCAGCGTAAAAGTTACAAGAAGTGAAGAAGGGGAATTTATAGGGTTCAACAAGAAATCATCACAGTAAGTGGTTATTTTTAGAGAAGTTGCTTGCTTAGGCAGTGCTCTGGCGTTGGATGTGGGTAGCACGTTCCTGTAAAACGAGATTAATCGAAAGTCTTAAGATTTCCCAAATTACCTCTCCTTCCTTATTGAATAGGATGGTTTGAACATTGTTTCCGCTTCCGAACGAGTCTTCGGCGTCATAGACCAATTGATCAGGTGGCGAGGCAACACCTTGGTTACGGGCAAAGATCTTGAGGGTCTTTCCGGCGCGGAGGACAAAGTCTTTTGGAACGGTGAAGACAATCTCGCGCTTTCCGTCGATACGTCTCTTCAGCTTCCACTCACCGATAGCCTGCAAAATGGGTTAGATCTTGAAAATTGAATGCAAAAAAGTTGATACCTCGTCCTTGGCACGATGAGTGTTCTGGAGGACGATGTACTTTCCGTCCGGCGATGCCTCGTGGATAGAAACATTTCCCTTGGCAGAACGCTGGAAGGATTGGCGGGATGCGGTTTCGCCCTTCACAACTCTCATCGTTTCTGAAATAAAGTTTGTATTGGTTTCTGTTTTCATCACAAGTTGTGTACCTGTGTCGGTTTCTTGGGAGATGGCGTGGGTCTTGACGACTTGCTCGACGAGCTGCTTGAGTCCAGCGCGATTCTCTTCTCCCTCGAGCATCTTTCTGTAGATGGCGATTTCGGCATCGAGGGTTTGCTTGGTGTCGAGAAGCATTTGGAGCTCGACCATGAGGGCTTGGCATTCCTCGCGCATCTTGCGGATCTGGGAATCTCTGTCGTTGAGAGCAGCTTCGTATGATCTTTGATCGTCCTCCAACTGGTAGTTGAGCTCTTGGATTTGCTTTTCAAGAAGGGAGTTACGGCTTTCAAGGTCTGCGAGCTTTCCACGAAGATCGCTGAGCTGGGTGCGAAGTCTCTTCACCTCTTCCTTGGCGTATCCTTGCTCCATGCTCTGTCTGGCGGATTGGGTCTGGATCTCTTGAACCTTGAGGCGGTACCAGGATTCCATGTCATTGCGATGAACGTTGTTGACTTGGTCATATTCCTCACGGATGTCACGGATAGCAGAGGCCAGCTCGTTCTTGAAGAACTCGCGGTTCTCTGGAGTGGTATCACGAGAAGCCAACGTTTGGAGCTCCCTGATTTCGTTGTCATGGACACGGCGCAAGAAGTCAATCTCCTCGAGAAGAGTCTGCACCTGGTTCTGGTAGTCAATACGGTTAAGAGTCTCCTGGTCCAAGTCGGTACGGGCTCTTTGGAGCTCAGAGAGCATGCGCTGGTTCTCTTGCTTGATACGCTTGACCTCATCTTCGAGTTGTCCGATGCGGCGTTTCAAGAGATTGATCTCAGCCTCAATATTGGAAAGTTGAACGAGAAGAGCGTCGATCTTGGCACGATCTTGTTCGCGTCCCTTGATAGCGTCCTCGTATCTATAATATTTAAATTGAATTATTGATCCTGAATGAATCCGTTCTCACTTTCTACGAATTTCAGCCAGCTCGTCTTGCATCTTTTTGATTTGGCTCTCCATATCTTTACGTTGCTTGTTAGTTTCATCAATCAATTTTTGAGCGTCCTAGAACACCACAATCATTTTTCAATCTTCACTAACTAATTCCATACCGAGAGCTCTCCCTCGTACATGTTGCGGATGTTGTGAGTATCCTTTCCCCATTTGGAGCGAAGTGCGTCGAGATCGGCGGCCAACTTTCTATTCTGGGCTTCGAGGAAGCGGACCTGCAAATGAAAAAAATGAGGAATGGGTGTGGTTCTCTATCTGATTGGGACACACCTTTTCGATGTAACTAGCAAGTCGATCGTTCAAGTCGCTCATCTCTTTCTTCTCACGTTCGCGAGAGTCACGGATGGTTGAGGCGGCATTGGATCCGAATGGTGACAAGCCAGATCCGGCTCCAGAGCGCATTTCGGTCACGATTTTGAGCATGCGGTCTTGCGCTGGAAACGTTTAATAGAGAAACGGTAACAAGATGAAATCCTTACAAGTGACGTTTCCAGTGGAACGTCCTCCAAGTGGAGCTCTAGCCGACGGGGTGGTAGAGGTGAAAGACATCGCTGAAAAGTTGCAAAACTGAGGTTGAGAATGAGTGGAAACGAAAAGTGGTCGACTGCTCTGAGCAGCTTTAAAATTTCGAAATGAGTTGTGAGTTGGGTGGCAACGACTTGTTGCCGAATGTGTGACCAAGGAATTAGTCGGAGGCCGACGGTAGAGACAAAAGCGGAGCACTGAGTCTTCCAACAGTGCGCAAACTAGGTGGGCGTCAAATTTCTCCTTCTGCTCCTCACTTTTTATTTAACATTTTTGCCCTCCCTTTTTGCTACCTACGCAGATTCACTCTCCCTAATGATCATAGCATGTATACAGAACAGATTAACAGAAATGAAAATTTTTCCAGTGGCGGTTGTGGTTGAACTTGGTTATTTCGAAGGACTTAGCTTACTCTTTCGTTCGACGATTTCGTAATTTACAGTACGCGTCGAGCTTTTGTCACTGAGTATGCTAGAAGTACTAGAGCGTCTGGATGACGGCAATGAGACAATATACCCTTCTGACATTTTACAGTGCAGAACTGAAGGAATCAAGTCTGACAGTCCTTTTTATACCTAATAAAACTATTCCGTCCAGAACAATAATACATGCGAGCAAAATTGGAATTCTTAGATGAGAAACTGACAAAAGCTTTCTAGAAAAGTATGAGTAATCGAGTAACCAGAGGAAAAGAGGGAGAATAGGAAGAAAAAAGCAAATATTGTTATTGTCAGTTTCCTTCTACGAGTAGGCAAAAGGACATGAAATCATAATTGTTTGCATATATGGTTTATTTAGGGACAGATTCTTTTTGAGGTTTTTCTTGACGCGTCCAGCGCATCTAACGCCAGCCGTCATCAAGAATCAACTTCAAAAAGGGCGCCAATTGAAAAAGTGTGAAGAAGAAGAATACGGACAGACGGAACGGCTTCTTGATATCGGTGAGAATGCGGGAAAAGAATGGGCGCCGATGGGCGCGTCCTCCAAAAATCATCTCATCCTCAACTCAGTCAACCCTCACGTCGTAACGATTCCGACAGCCCGTGTCCGCCTATTGGACATGCGTTTTTGCATAAATTCATACGTTTTTGGGGCCCAAAGTGCGAAATGACATTTGAGATTTCGATTGAGGTGCGATGATTCATTTCCAATCGCTTCCATGCCTACGCGTTTGAGGAAAAGGAAAAAAAAACTAGACAACGTCTCGGAAGGAATGCATGTATACAAACAATCCGTCTTGTCTAACTTTTTTTCAATGAGAAAATTATTGAGGTGAAAATAAGTAAAAAAATAACCTTGAACGGACTGCGTCATTATTTTGAAAGCAACACGAGCTATTCATATATGGTGCAAATAATTCGATAGATAGATGTCGATCCGTTGTTTTCCAACAATCCTATGCTTAGCCAGCCGTTTTGGTGGTGTTCTCGTAACTGGTTATACACCTTTTGAACCGCGATTAAATCTTCTCACTACTCCTGCTACTCCATTTCTGTCACTTTCGAGATTGTAATTAGAACACCAGTAATCTACCTTCAAAGCCAACTCATCAGAAACCTTCCTGTCAATGTTCCCCATTTTCATATTTCAAGTAACCCTAACTCACCCGGACGAGTAGTTGTAAACATGTTTGTTTTCACTAAAACTATGAATATGAAGGAATAAAAAACGGAAGTCAGCTAGCGACTGAGCAGATAAATTGGATGTCTCAATGACAAAACGGAGGAGATATCAATAAAAAATGCGACAAGCCCCATGAAGAGGCTCTTATTTGCCAATGTGCTTGTTAATCTTGCATCTCGGTCTTATCTCTGTTTCATTGAATTTTTTAGAATGAACTTTTCCAAGGTTTCTTGGTCTCTGATTATTCAAAAGTTCCAATTAGCTAATATTGTTCGGAACTAGACAAAAGCAAACATTTCTTCTCCTCCCAATTTTGAAAACTTACCGTTAGGAAAATCATCAGAATAAATCAGATAGTTATTTCTCACAAACTCACTTTCTCGGGTTATTTCCATCATTGTGTAAGTCGATTGGTTAGGTACCGCTTCTCTCTAAGAGAAGTATATCCGTTTGAACGAGTTTCTGAAAAAATAGGGGTTAGATAAACAGTAATCTGTCCTCTAGCCGCTTGCGTTTCAGCCCAGCGGTACACATAAAAAAGAGATCTCGTCACAGCTCAAACAATTTCTGAGATTTGAACGGCTTTTTGAAAAGTACATCAGAGAGAAGAGAACGTAGAACAGAGTGATGTGTACAGTAAACAAAAATAAAATGGCAGCCCTTTAAAACGATTGAATAGCAGAATGCATAGAAAATCGGCGGCCCCGTGGCGGGTGAAACTTCATAATTACTGAGGATCATCTACTGTCGACCGGTCTAAAATGAGCGAGAGACAATGTGAAAAACGGATATCGGCAGACGACTACACTGAAAAAAAGTCGACGCACATTTCGTCAGTTTGAGTTGTTTTTAGAACTCAAATTCCCACAATTTCCAACCAATTTGTGATGATGTTACTGTCGAAACCAATAACGATGTTACATTGATGACTGGTACACAGTTTATAGGATTTCGCTCTAAAGAAGACAGTTAATTACGGAAACGTTCAGTACATTATTTATAACCACTGCTTATAAATAGAAAAAGTTCAACAAAATGAAAGTGTAACGGTTTGGATAATATACCTAACAATTATGTTTTCGACTTTCAAGTTGAAGTTTCAGAAACCATAAAAACTGTACGAGTTGTTTATGTCAAAGGTGTTGATGACAGGTGTGAATGTTTGCTCAGTTTGCCAAAGTGAAAATTAAAAAAATACCAAAAAAACTTTCAACCAGGATCACAAAACACACTTCACAGAATCATGAACAAATGCTGAATAAGCTTGACACTCTAAATAAAGAAATGCAACTCGAAGGCAGAAAAGGGTATAAGGCGTTGCGCAAAATCAGTCAAGCCAATTCTGAAGTGGGTTCCCAACCCCGAAATTCGATCTATTTATATAAGGTACTGTATGATTCATGTCTTTCCTCCCGCACACCCGCTTCGTTTTTTTGGCGAGTTCCTCTAAAACCGATAGAAATAGGGAAAATAACAAATCCAGTGAGTCACTGAAAGAGTTCAGAATTTTGTAACAGAGGTAACAAAAAGGGTTGGAAACTGTTTCGGTTGGTGTGTTCGTTTCCGGAAATCGTAATACCTTGTACAGACTGGATGCTGAAAGAAGGAGACCTACAAAAAGAATATGTCAACAGAAGGGAGGATGGTGAAGAGTGGGTGAAAAACTTCGCACAAGTTGCATACACGTACGAAATTCTTCATTGAAACTGGATGCGACCCTGTTGAATACAATACGAAAAAGCGAGCACAAACATTCAATTACGCGTAACCGTATTTGAGTTGGCGTAGTTTGAGAGAAGTCGAAAAAAGTCGGCCGGGCATTTTCTGTGACATGAAAATTGGAATAAGAGAAAAGTGTGATTGCGTTGAGATGGGAAATTGAAAATTGGCTAATTTTCTAGATAACCGTTTGTTGAGGGGAACCGGTGATTGACGAAAAATTGGTTGCAGTTTCATTTCGAAAGTTCCAGAACACGAATAAGAAAAAAACTGAGGGCGTAGTCGAGATGGAAATCTTGAAGCGTTTCTTTGAAGTCGTATTTTGTGAGAAGGGATCCATTAACAATGTGAAGACTGTTATGAAGTTTGCTGCATGATTCACAACATTGCGCTGTGAAGTGTTCATATATTTCTAAAAATTTTTATTATGCTCGTCTTCCGACTTCTGAGAAAAATTGACATCTTGAATTCTGTCTTTGAAACTTCAATATTCTATATCCCACCAATCCCATTTGCTACCAAAAGCAAAAACAATGTCATTCTTATATGCATATTCATATTCCATGTTCCTCCCCCTTGGAATATGTTCTGAACAGACAGAACTGTGATGAATGGTCGCAAAGCCATGTCTTCCAAATTTAAAATGCATTACAACACTACAGCATATTTCGCCTTCTCCAAAATATTTCACTCACAACAGACCACAATGAGCTTTACACACGATAAACTCGCTGACAATATTTTCTGGATTCGAGAAGAAGACAATCGAGAATGCTACCCCTTGATGTACCTCATTCTTGGCACAGAAGACACCGGTGAGAAATTTCCAAGTTTCAAACTTCTACAGATTTCTTTTCCAGCTTTACTAATTGATACTGGTTGTGGATGCGGAAACATCTATCATTACCTGCGTTCTTTGCCATTCATGCAGAATGTGAAACTTATTGTTGTCAACACTCATAATCATCCGGAACAGGTTGGTCTTCCTCTACCCCTGCTTCTCTTCGTTTTCTCATTCCTCGTCTTTTTTTTTGGATCTTGACCGATTTCGTTTAGACGGGAGGAAATTGGCGGTTTTCGACGACCGGCAGTAATGGATTGGCACATTTGGTGGAAGATTTGTGTGCGGGTCGCAAGAACAAATACTATACCCGTTTGATGGATAGTAGCTGGCACTGGGAAATTCAGACGTACAAAGTGACCCGCTGGTTGAATGATGGGGATAAAATACTGCTGGGCGATGAATCAAATCTGAGAAATATTGTCCAGGTGGATAAATCTAACTTAATTTTGTGATCTGTTAGTAAATTTTTTTCAGGTGATGTGGACTCCCGGACACACTCCAGACAGCATCGTTCTCTGGTATCCTTACGCTAATCGTCTTTTTGTCGGCGACTTGTTCTATCGTTTTGACGATATCATGTTCACGTAAAAAACATAATCAATGTATTTCCTCTGATTGGACACGTTTTTCAGTTACCAATACACCGACATTCGACAATATGAGAACTCTGTTCGTAATGTGCTGAAGTTTGTACAAAGTCAGGAGGTCAAGGTTTGTCCATTTCTGGTAACTCTTTCAAATAGAATTGCTCCAGGTGAAGTATTCATCCGCCAAGAACGATACTGACAATAAATGTCTCCCCACTTTCAAACTTTTTCATCGGTTTTTACTCGCTGTTATTGCTGGAACACATGTTGGAACGCACTTGAGGTATAATTTATATTTGAATCTGTAAAATACAAACAAAGTAAATCAATTCAGAATTGACGAAGCAGAAGGAGTTCGTTACGAAACAAGAGATAAAAGCATGAAGATTGTAATTGGACGAAAAATTGTGCAAAAGTTGAACGAAGCAAGGGAGAAGGCAACTCAAGGACAATGAATATTCATATCAAAAATAAATGAATTGAAACAAAACCAAACTTATTCTCCGCTTTTTGTCCGCCTTTAATATTCTCCGCCATCTTGTCCAAAATTCATAGATTATTCCAAAACGGCGACGTCGTCCGCCTTTCCGCTTCGTAGTATTTCTTGTGTAGAACAATGCCTTCTTTGTCACAGCTTTCCGAGTCGTTCATATGATCGAATTGTCGATACATCAAACATAGTAATTCCACAGTAGCGAATACGGTACAAAACTCGGTAAACATTGTAAGCAAAAATGGAGAGGAGAAGCAGCGAATAAAGAACTGAGAATGTCCGATGCATTCATAGCCTGACCTTGATTCGAAATGTTCAATCCGGTCTGAGCGCAGGCAGATTCCACATCCTTTCCTATCCGATTTCTATGTCTGTGTAAGGAAGCGACAAAGACCAGCTGATATCTCAAAGGAGATAAATAACGATGGAAAAGGAAAAGCTGCGATTGGTGGTGAAAGCCATCGATAGTCATGCGGCTAAGTCCTTTAAGCGGTTAGATCAACCCGTACTGGTTTTCGGCATTTTTTGGTCGAAGACAGTTTTCTTTAACTTTTCGAGTGTTTCTGTTTGGAGATTATTTATTGAAAACACATACCACACGGGTCATTATTATATTGAAAAACGAATGGAATGGAACAGTTTCAAGTTTTATTCAATCAGTGAAATATTTCATCACATTGGAACATCAGTTCAATACGTAACCGGAGTTGAAGAGTCATAATGATCGCTGGGAAGGTTTTTGCTTGTGACTAGGATTTTTAGGGATTTGATTTTTGAGAGGAAGTAAATGCCTTTTCAGAAATTTGTTTGTTGGGTGAAGGGAGTATTGCACAAATTGGAAGTATTGCATGTGAGTATTGCATGTGAAGAAATGTGTTTGAGTTGAAACAGAGTTGAAATGAAAGAGAAAAAACCAGTGAACGAATGGGTGTGAATAAAATGGGGAATGAATGTTTCAGGCAAATGCGACTAGAAAACAATGAAGGAAGCTATCCGTAGGGGTTGAAATTGATAAAAGGTGAGGAAAGATGATACAGAGAAACGAGTTAGAACTTGACTCCGACCAGGTTCAACAGCACCATGATCATGGAGAATCCAGCCCAAGACGAGATGAGTACAATCCAGATTGGGCTTTGGAATGGGCTGACGTTCTTTCGTGGAACTGGGAAGTTGAGAACAGATCTAGCGTGCTTCCGAGCGGCGGTCACCAGAAGGCAAGGGATGGCAAACTGGACAGCAACTCCTGGGAAACTTCCAGTGATAGAGGCAAGGAGCAACATGTCGTCGGTCATGAGACTGAGGAATGTTGGAAGAGCCAAAACAAGTGCGGGAACAAGCACATCGAAGACGGTTCTCTGAAATTGTATTCATATTCCCTAGCTCTTCATTATCGCAAACCTCGCTTCTAGTGTTTCCATTTCTGGCCTCGCGCTCATCATCGGTATCATTATCTTCAACTTGGTTGTCCTCCTCAAGTAACGACTCGTTCTCTTGCCTATAATAATTACTGATAGCATATCATCAAATGTTGCGATTCATGCCACTTACCCTGTCTTCGGACACAAAATGTCTTTTACCACTTTGAAGTTGTTGATGAGAGTGAGTGCAATGATAGGGTAACTAGACGTAAGTGTGATGATTGGGAAGAGAGCCAAGAAGTAATCAATGATAGAGTAGACAAACGAGGTGTTGTCATCGTGAAGAAAGTTCAATGTATAGATGTCTTGCACATGTTCGAAGGCGAAGGCTCCAGTGAGAGAAAGAGTGAAGTAGAACACTCCGACTATTCCATAAACCACTGCGACCTTGCTGAATACGTTCTCCTTGGTTCTCATTGGTGTGATAAGAGATGGGATGCTGTGATGGCACATGAAAGCGTACACTGCGCATCCGAAAAGTGACCCAAATCCGTGGAAGTTGTATGCAGGTGGATTGGCAGCAGCTCCTTGACTGGAAAGTTGCATGGTGGCCAAGGAAATCATCAAAATGAACGCTGAAGAAACATCTTTAGTTTTTTTACAGAATTGGAAGAATCTTACCAGCCCATCTTGAGAGAGTAGTCATAATTTGAATGTGACGAGTTTTAGTGATTCCAGCGATAACCATTGGAAGGCAAACGACAACCACAAAGATGATCACAAAGAATCTGTAGACTGTCATTCTGGTGAGAATCTCAGGCCAGCTCTCGTGACAAAGATCAGTGGATTTAACAGTCGATGCGTTGATAGTGGAGCTGAAGATCCTAAGTTTATATCAAACAGTTTCGATCAAAATCTCTTACCAAACAATATTCATGGCTGATTTCGGCACTGTTGTCGAATAGATCGCAAGATCCCCAAACAAGTAGATAATGATCGCGAAGTAGGAAAACACAAGCGAAACCTTCGACAAGAACATGGATGCCATTTCACTCTAAACAAGGAAACAATAGAAATGTTTTGATGGCTGTTGAAAGATACTCACCACTTCAACTTTCTTGGAGATTTCAAAGGTTGATGGACCATCGGCGACAACCACGTCATCATACTCAACACGACGTCTTTTGGAAAGAACTGCGTTGGCGACAGATAGAGCCTCGATGACAAATGTGGCGGCGACATAGCTGGAAATGAAGGGATTAGGGATTTATGGCTGGTGCAGAAACATAATTCAAAACCATGGGGGCGTCAATTCATATTCAGTTAATCAATATCTTCTTGCAGAAATCTGACCTATTTGAGCACTCTCATCAGCAACTTACCTCATGAACGCAGAGAAGGTCAGAAGACTGATACTGAGAAGCCATCCAGCTGTTTGAAACGCTTTCGGGAGAGCCAACGCACCAGTTCCGACAATCAAATTGAATACGTAGAGGAGACCGACCTGCAAACAAATTTACGATGAATCATCGATTTTCGAAACGAAAAAATTCTGGAACGAAAACCACAAGGACAAATCGTACAACTCACCGTTTGGCTGTATGTGCCACTGGTACCGCTGGAATCAGTGTTACTCTGCATTTTGATGTACGAATGGAGCGAGATTGTCAGTTGTCCTTATCACTCCATGCAACGACCTGAAACTAATTTTGAATTATTTGTTTAGTAGAACACTAGAGATTACGACAGTGGTCAGAACTGACAAGGCCGAATGAATGACGAGTGTGATTATAAAATTCGGATGAAAAAAAAACGAGGAGATATGATCTTTGAATATGAAAAGAACATTGAAAAGCAGCGCAAAGCTGAACTTGCTTAGTGGGGAGAGAAAAAGAGATGTCGCAAAGTGAGGGAAAGAAGAGAAGAAGGGAGGGGGAGGAGGAGGGCAACGCAAAAAACACACGAGGGAGAAATGAATGAGGTCTGTTTACAACAGTGGGAAGAGGGCCACGTCGTTTGGCGGGCATGCCGTTGTGCGAAATATGCAAGTGCGCCCTAACGAACACCACCCTTCCGGGATGGGGAGGAGGAGGCGAGTGTTGCATTGTTTTGAATGGCACTTGATGGAGGAAAAATAATGTTCTAGAGAAAAAGAAACCAAATGCTTTTCACTTTTGGCGCACAAAGGAAACATTTTCATGTGAAATAAAGAAAAAGAGAGATAGAATAGGAAATGAAATGAGGAAAAAAGAAAACTGAGGGCAGTTTTGGAATAAAGTAGCGGTCCGACTTTTCTCAAAGAATGATATACTACTAGAAATGTACAAAGTTTCGAAATTTTGCGTCAGTCGAATGATTCTGAGGAATTTTCTAGAATTCAAAATTTTCAGGCTATTTTCCTTAAAACATAGAACAGCGCTTTTGATAAGTGCAGCGTTTGTCAAATAGAAAATAAACATGTGGTTGTACACTAAACAAAACTAACCAATTGAAAATGTAACGGAGCGTCGTAATTTTTATTCGATTACAAATACACCATGCTGTCCCATCTATTCCTCTTCTATCTTCACATATCTCTAGTAGATTGTTTCGACAAGGCTGTTCAAAAACCAAACGACAAAGTGTTACTGAAGCTGGTTGTAAGACACAAAGGGTCTCACGACCATCTTCACCACCAGGACTACGGAGACAAATGATGGAAAGGATGGAAAAAAAAGTGTGTTTGTCTAGTTGAAAGGAGACTTATTGATTCAAAGGTCAATAAATACACCTATTCCAAATTATCGCCACGGGTGTTGGAAGGAAGCAGGGAGGGTGGAAGTGGGCGAGTGGGAAGGCGAGAAAATCGAGAGACGTGAAGTCAAGAGTGAAAGGGTTATGTATAATAAACTCGAATATGTTGACCAATCTCGTTCAAAGGGGTAATGGATTTCAGAAGTAAAGTTACGCAGAGCTGGGATATCGGCCACAAGATTCGATTCTCCTTATGACCAGTATCACTCGATTCAATCAATGTGACCAGCTGGACTTTTGAGTTGAAGGGCAAACCGAATTATCAGGAAATTGGTAAAAGCATGTGGTGTGAAAGAAGTGTTGGTGAAAAAAAAATTGACAGCTGAAACAATATGTGAATCAACTGAAAATTTTCGGCTAAACTTCAACATCAACTTATAAGTGTTTCTTGATCCATTATGCCTCACCACTCAAGCGATAACCTCCAGCGTGCTTTCTCACTTTTTTTGCCGACTTCGAGCGAAAATAAGAACAATTATTCAGTGTTCTAAGGAAAAACTAGAAACAAAACGTCGATTTTCAAGAAAACAAGAAGGAGATCATCTGTTCATCCTATTTTTCTGCGATTGAAAAGTTTTGTGAGCGTATTTGGGAATCTTTTGAAATCGGATACAAAAGTCGTCTCTGAAAAGGGAATGTTATGGAATAAGATCCTCCAAGTCCGGAAGAGCACGAAGAGGGCATGAAGCTCATTGCATATACAACCTTATTACCAATTCGTTAGCGTTCGCATGACACAATACGCAATTATTCTGACGTTGAGTCCTGAAGACGTCGCGAGTGAATGCGGCCACTCGGGAGGGCCAATTTAAACACTCGTCTCCGTTGACATAGAATTAGAGGAAGGAAGTGTCTCATTCTACTCGAATCGACCTACTCTTCCATTTTCCACCGCAGTAGTAATGAGTGAAAGTATGAGAGGATGAGTTTATATTATTTGGCGAGTTTCATAACAGTAGAATGTGAGAAGTTTATTATTGTTATTGAAAACGCTTCAGATGAGAGATTACAAGAAAGTTGAGACAACAAGATGAGTTCTGAGTAAGAGTAAGAAAATTTTATTGGAATCATTAGAGGGTTGAAAAAAAAGCCAAAACAGAAAAAAAAACAATATAAGTTAAGATTATTATGAAAAAAGCAAACGTTGTGAATAACTTTGACCTCTCGGACCTTTCAAGAGATCACACAGAAGGTCTGAGATATCTGAAAAAATGAAGATTACAGGATGAATTGAGTGAAGTTGGAAGAAAACACATTCAGATGTAAGTGTTCGGTTGTGCTCCCTGAAGACCGATTACGTGTTGGAGATTTTGGGATCCGAGCGCTTAATCGGTTTTCTTATCGCTGCCCTCGACAGGCTCCTCGTAAATAATCTCCTCCTCAATTTCGTTCCCAAAATAGACTTTGTGGATACGGTGGAAGGCTGAAAACAGGAATGACGTGAAGAATCCGCTGAGCATGAACGCAGTGATGTGATTGGCAGAGTAGACTGTCAGGATCCAATGGCCGTAGATGTTGAGCAGAAACACGGTACATTGAGTCTGAAATAAGAGATATTAAAAAAGAAAAGACGATTAGTGACGTTCTTGTCATATGTTATTCTTCTTCTTTGTTTCTGATCTTTTTGACGTTTTTGAGCAAGTCATATGAATCAAAACTACAAAAATATGGAATATGGATGTTGTCAAATGTTTTTATGGGCAACCTATAAAATCCCGTCAAATGGAGTCATAACCACTCTTTGAGTTACATTGACTGGTTCTTGATTTTTTTTTTCTTCCCAGAATCTTTTATCCAACTTTCTTCACGAATTCTACTACATTCAAAGTTTTTTGGAGTCTTCAATGCATAATCGCAAATTCAAGCCACACCATGATGTTTTCGGATCCTGGTACGTCTTGAATTTTGACTTTTGACCCATTATTTTTAAATGTCTGTTTGATGGTGATCCCATACCAATAGTCGACTGGCAATATAAGCGGTTTGCATTTCCGGGGAGTAGAATCTCGCACTCATTGATGTGATCACTGGCATCAGGTTCAATGCTCCGAACAGACGACACCATAAGTAATGGTGAGAATCGAGTTTGTTCTCCGGTTTAAGCTATAAAAACGTTCCATTCATCGAAGACGATTAATCAGCAAACCCACAATTAGGCTTAGCACATGTTGGGGGAACGAGATGTGAATAATTGCGTAGACAAGAGTCAATCCGGCGTCCAAATAGAATGCATTTTCAATGTAGAAGGTACCTTTGCCCTGCAATAAGATTCATTTTGTGACCTGTTCCCCCATCTGTCACCAGACTTTCAATTAATTCAAGTCGCAAAATTTACCTCCACCCATAAAGTTGTTCTTTTGACCATTGCCTCAATTTCATCTTGGTTGGTTTTGCTGGTCCGATACATCCGAATGGATTCCGAGATGAACCACAAGCCATCGGTGAATGCGACACAGTAGAGATACTGAAATGGAACTGAGCTTTTGAATGAAAAAATGAACACAGTTACCTGGTTTGAGATTTCCAGTCCCTTGGCCGATTTCCCCGAGATGTGCATGTAGGCAAAAAGACGGAATATAAGGCAGATAAATGATGATAGCACTCGAGAAAATATCGCCGATCGCTCTGGTTTTCCGAGTTTCTGGGTTTTCCACAAGAAGTAACCGACACCAACCTGAATACAGATTCGATTGTAAGTACAGTAAGTACTCGTAGTGTGGACTTACGTGAAGTGAAGCGCAGAAAGCTTGTATGAATCCATGGACGTTGGTGAAGTTACCTTTGATCTGAAACAAAATGAAGTTACATCTTTTTTGAACAAGTGATTTTAAAACTACATAGCTGTTTTTGCCAGTTTTTGATTAACGATAGAAATTATTAAATTTAAAATTGGTGATAAACAAAAAAAACTACTTACCGTTGCTTTCAAGAAGATAGGAGCTGCAAGTGAGAACAGTAAAGATAGAATAACGTGAGCAGAAATTTGAAATTTAAGTCGAAGGGGCTCGGAAATTCTGGGGAACACCGATAGAAGAAACAACCCTCCAATTAGTGCATGGGGAACCATGTACAGCAGGTCCTTATCCATCTTGAAGCTTCTCCATTCAGGTAGATAGTCTACCATGATTGATTAGCCGACTTACGAGTAACCGATCGACCAAACAACCGTCTTGACTGGTTCTTACACAAGTAAGTGGCAAATATGAGAAGCCCCGGGCGGGTTTGCAGGACGCTAAGGGCCACGGAGAGAAAAGAGGACGAGAGGAAAGGGCGGTCCTGCTGCTCGTCACTCGGCAGATGGCTCGCGGAAAGAAAGGGAACGAGGCGGAGAACGTAGTGAGCGGGAGAAGTCAGAGAAATGGGACGCTGCCGATTTACACGCGGGTGGTAGTGGTGGTAGCGGCCTTGGCGGTGGTGGTGGTCAGTAGTGTCCCTTCAATGCCATGCCGACCGCTTTGAGCAACATCTCCAATGAGCCCTTGTGTGTCACTGGGAACGGAAAAAAAGGAAGAAAAATTGAGTTTGGGCAGAGTGAACGTGTGGCGCTAATCCACAATTCACATAATATGATAAACAACAACAACAACAAATACATATTGAATATATTTGAACAGTTCAGTTTTCCCCTGCTCGAACAGCAGTGAAAAACAATATTGTTCTTTTGATTCCCGACTAATACAAACAGTACTCGACAACGAGTTTTGTCTACCGACAGTTTTTTTTTCACATTTTCGAAAATTCTTTGGAGTGATTAGTTAGAAACTAAAAGTAAGACATATTATTCTTTGAATCGAACGAATGCGTGGGATAAAACGATAAACTGATTTTTATCCCAACAAAAATGTTTCGAGAGTTAGTTCATATCTTTGAGCAAAGATGTTTGATTATCCATGAATATTGTTCGACGTTGAGTGTACCAGAATTTTTTTTTCGAAGTCTTCATTGTAACAGTGTATAATGATTACCTCAACTATAACTATCAATAATCGAACCTATTTCGACCTGGGATTTTGCTGGTTTTTTTTTTCAAAGATCCGAATGTTTTAAAAATAATTTTTTTATAGGGAAATCAAAATTTTAAACCATAAACATTTTGAAACCGCCGGAGCGGGAAAATTCTCGGTTCGAGCCGGATTGGCCCGTCGCAAGTATTGTTTTTTTTCTGAGTTCTGAACCAAAACATATTTTCCATTTCATATGTAGTCGAAATAGCAGACGTGCAGTGTGTTGGGTGGCTTTTTCTCGGTCCATCTGCCCGTTTTTTTTCCGATTTTTCATAATTGAAAGTGTTGTCCTTATTTGAAATTGCTTGCTTGCTAGAAACCAGTTGCGGACATCATCGCTGGAAAATAAGATAGTCAGTTTATCAAATAAATATATAAATTTGTATGAAGGTTTTCTGGAAAAGTTTGTTTCTCAAAATTCTGATGACGGGGCAACGCTCCAATAGGCAGGACCGGATCGGAAACCCTCAAGCAGCCGGAGGTAGGCCCGTTGCACGTTTCCAGCGTTTTTCCACTCATGAACTGTCCTCATCTGCAAAGGATGTTCTGAAAATCCTTTCGCCGTGATTGTTTCTTGATATAAAAACTATCCGTTTCATCGAGACACAAGATTAATTCCACAATTTCCTTATCCCACTTCCCAATTTTGCTTTATTTTTATTACACTGCTTATGGGTATAAATAACCACTTTCGTGCGGCGCATTTTCTACCACCGCAAGTGATGCAAGCACCCGGAAGACGGGCACGTGCTCCTCGCAAGAAATCTCCTCAGTCTTCATGAATTGCAGCGGCGTTTCTAATCCAGAAGAAAATAGAGAATGACGTGGAGAATGGGCGTTTTGGTAGGCGGGAAATTGGCATTGGGATATTTTCGCGTTTCCCACTGGTTAATGGCCCCGGCCAACGCTTTTTCGACTTTCCAGAGTGCTCAGAGTCATTTATTTTAGTCCGTGTTCCTCTTATGTCTTGCTCTCTTTTTCAAAATCTCTTAGATCAACTCAACCGGAAACAAGGCTAATACATTATGAGCTGGGCTAGATAAGACAGGTTCTTCTCATATAGCAGTGTTTTTGTACCAATCTATTATTCGATCTTGAAACAAAAGCTCTGGTCATAAACTTTGAATCGAGAATTCTGTTGAAGTTTCATGAAATTATGAGAGAACATTTTTAGACACTGAGAGAACATTTTTAGACACTGAGAGAACATTTTTAGACACTGAGAGAACATTTTTAGACACTTCTGAAAGTTTTTTAGAGGTTTTGAGACTGAAAAAAAAATCCGATTTTGAAGACCTCTTTTCATTTCTGAGTCTGAAACTGAAGTCTTCATGCGAAGTTAAATTTTTTAAACGTCATTATTATTTCGAAACTATTCAAGTGGGTGTAACCTCAATTTCAGTTATAAAATAAATCAGCTCTTTAGGCTAAACACAGCTGATTTTTTCAATTGCTGAAAACAATGTTTTCTCTCCTTTCTCCTCGATTCCTCGAATAAATTTTCCTGAGCAACTAATCGCAATTTCAAGAAACAACATACATTCTTATGTAGAAAATTCAATCAGTCATTGTTTCTATGAATAATAAAAGTGAAGACTAAAAAAGTCCTTTTCATCTTGTTTCCCGTTATTTTTTGTCTATTTCGAGTTCTTCCGGTCTCGACTAACATTTGAATCAAACAACCTCGTGTTTTTAATTTGTAGAAGAGAAGGATGACGACGGTTTCCGTTTCTCACCAGATGCTTATTCAAGCTTGCCTACAAAAGCAATGCATACTCGAAGTCATCGCAGCTAGTCAGATTGTCATGACCGAACTGTTCATATCCACTTGGTTCCTGATTGATTCCTTCAAAGGTGAGTTAGGAATGGAGATACGTCACTTTGTAAACATTTAAACATTTCGAATCATGAATCTACTTTCGGACGGTGAGCTTTGTTAACCACATACTTTTTTCACAACAAAAACCATACGCTCCCAATTCATGGACTCTATTATTTCCCAACCAAACACGTTTTTTCATTTTATTTGACAAAGGTGAAATGATTTGACTTCAGCGATTCCATTTTCTTCCACCATGTATCATATAAAAGCATGTCCAATTTTTTTAAGCATCATATCACTTTCATCCTCTTATAAACATGATCCCAAACGGTTGGTAGATGTTTGAGGTTGGTCCATTCTGAAATGATTGGAATGTGCTCAAAGATCATCTGATCTTCATGGTTTTCTCAATTCTCTCAAAACAAGATGAAACTTCTTCTCTCGTTTCGTTAGACTTCTGCTTGTTTCTCTGTTTCAATGTCAGCTATACTCTTCGTGAGCTTGATTAATGGCTCAGAACTTTGTTCCGTGTTGTATCTGACAATTGTTTCTCTATATCTTTTCCAATGGTTGCACCTGACGCCCAAAATTCCGAGATATTGTCCTTTCAATCACTCACTCTTAGTTTTGTTAGACTATACCACTAGCTCGTCGAATATTTTCTCTCATCAATTTTGTCGAAACCCGGTTCTTATTCATTCGATATTTTCTGATCTACTTATTAGCTTTTCAATGGTTGATACTCCACCTATCAGTCAACGTGAGTGACATCTTCAAACTTTCGGGTGTATCATCCAACCGGCACGGCTTCTTTTATGCATGTCGAAAAACACAAATGTGGCAGTGGTCGAAGCGATGGGATAGAAATGGATAGAGATGAGTGTTTCGTCTACTTTCCGTTCAAGTGCTCACACATCCCAGTTCATATGTACTTGTCTCCAGAAGGAACCCCCACTAACAAATTAATTAGCGAGGAGGGAAAAGGAGCGGCAAGAGAGAAAAGGAGCCGAGTCTTTCCATTATACACTTTCCACTCAGGCTTTCAAAAATATCCACCCTTCTTCTTTTTCAGTTCACGCACTGCTTCTGTGTCGCCAGTATTGTTGTTTTGGTGTCCAGACCTCCCGGCTTCTTCATTTTATAAAACGACCGGCCAGTGGTGTTCCAATTTTCACATTTCCTGGAAAATTCGATACCCGGGGTGTCTAGAATTCTAATTCTAGCCCTTTGAATCATACCATATGCATCGGAAGTTTCACTTCGAAGAACTTTCTCTTCAGCCTTTGCTTCTCGCAGTTTTAGCAACTGTTCACCAACAAAAAAATGATGGTATAGGTCTCGACTAGTGCATTCAGAAAGTTTGGAATGCCATGTTGTTCTTTGGTGGGACCACAAACGCCCACCGGCTTCCTTTTAATCCAATTCCGGCAATGGCCAAAAAGTAGCTATTTTATTCTGGAGGCTCAAAATAACTCGACCCACTTCCCACTCCTTTCTTTCCTCTCTCCTGTTTTCTACTTTCCGTTTTACATCGTCATTGCATGTACTGGAATTCCTTCCCAAATATATGTTTCCTTCCACTTAATCTTCAGTTTATACAAGACAAACAACAACTGTGTCAACCGAAGGGTTGATGGTTGTCATCAAAACGCACTCAATTTTCTCGCTCCCCCATCCCTTTCTCTCTTTTCAATTCTTCGTGACCTCTCTTGCCAGGCGCACGCTTGTCTTCAACTTGTGTCTATGCCAGTTTCAATGGCCGCGTGGCGCAATGGATAACGCGTCTGCCTACGGAGCAGAAGATTGTAGGTTCGAATCCTGCCGTGGTCGAAACTTTTTTGTATCTTTTCTGTATGTTTTTAGTAGAAGCGAAAGCTTTTCCAATCTCAGAATAAAAAAAATCAAAAACCAGTTGTTGCTCTTCCATGGCCAATCTTATCCAACCACGTTACACAACCGGTGTCATAAATCAGACCATTCGCTGTGGCAACTGTTACCTATCCTATCCAACTTGCCCCATCGGTCACACTTGTCCCGTTTCAAGTGTTTTCTTCTACACTAAACCAGAATAAACACATGGCGCGCTTCTATTTCTGACCCTCGCTTTGATTATGACTAATCCCTGTTTTATCATTTTTTTGATTTTTGTACATTCTTTCAACATTTTCCGGTACTTTCCAGTTAACCTTTAGTAGTCTACACTTTTATTGTTTATATTGGTCAGTATAATAAAATAATCATTATCAGTAAACGCCCTGCTGACGTAAATACGAATACGGACTTTTCCGGAATCAAAAGAATTTTGTCCCTGGTCTATACAGTAGAGTTCAAAGAGTTTCTCGAGTATATTCTCTGAACTTGAGAATGAAGAGAGTCCAATTAGCATGAAGCATGTATTTCAGAACTCACGGTAACTAGTCCCGGAGTTGTTTTTCTAATCAAACAGAGAAACTTGTGTAGCTGAATAAACACAAGTGATGGAATCGAAAAAAAGAAACAAACAACATCCAGATACTCATCTTACTAGCTGACCTCGTTCTCCTCCAAACCAAGTTTAGTCACTCAACTTGTTGGTTTGATTTCTTTTATTTCACGCAATATCAAAACCTACATATGGTGATAAATATTCGTTCGACCCCACAAGTTGATTGGAAGGGCGAGACCACACACACATACACTGTGAAATGTGCTCTTTCCCTTTTCCTCTTCCTTGTTTGTGACCCAATTCGAACGAAAATCGAGGAAAAACGAGACGATTTGTTTACTTTCAACCATTCCTCGTCACACCTATGCCGCCCTTTATTATCAATAATTCTTTTGAATCTTAAGACAGCATTCTGGATTAGAGATTACTCTTGAATTTTCTTACGATTCATAGTGATTATCTATGTTTTGTAGGTTTGAGACAAATTCTTCATTGCTGAAAATCATTATCACAAAGTTTTGTGCATGAACCATCACCGTCTTCCGGCTAGTTTGCTCATTGTTATCACTTCACTACGTTTCTCATCGTTTGGTTTTTTCTACATTATTACGTGTAGCACCCCTTTAACAATTGTTCTTGGCACACACGATTTCATTGTTATTTGTGACTGTGAACAAATTATGGCATTTTCGGAGGTTAATCCAATAATCCGCCTTCTGTTTAGAAAGTGCTCATCCACATACTTCTGTCTCAAATCTGTTTCATTCTCTGAAACATATTACAATTGTCCAATTTTTTCTTTTGACACTTGACAACTGTAAAATTGTATTCCAAAAAAGAGAATTGGTTCCACGTGAGATCTCAAGTGTAGTGATGCCATTTTTCACTTCTGCAGGTACGGTATTGTAAAATTCAAGAATATCCGATTCCCTTTCTACCGCTAGTCACAGTAATATGGGTACTAGAAGTTTCTCTTTCATCGACACTCGTTTTATCTATTGAAAATGAATACAAGTATTGTTGTATTTGTGGGGAATGTCCTTCCTCCTCCTCCACTTTTCTACCGCGTCGTCAAGATATTCAAGAGGCGCTAGTTCTTCCACACCCGCGTGGAATGTTTTTGTGAATACGATTATGCGATAGTAAAGAAGGAGGGAGTAGAAAAGAAGTAGAAGTAGAAGCGAGATGATGGCGGCCTAGAAAATGAGGATCCAAGTGAGAATCGGGCAATCTCCCAGACGAGGGCTGCTTGACTGGCTTGTAATGTGTTCCGCGTGATCAGACGCCAAGCATCGTCTCGTTACTAGATTCCGAGAAAACAGAGAATCGCCCCCCGACGTCGTCAAAATGTTTCCTTCATCCCCCGCAATTCACAGTCAATTGAGACGAAGACTGAGGATTGCTGAATTGCTAATGTTGGGATTAGACTGTCGACGACTTTCTTCTCGACAAGGACACACTTTTGTGTTGAACTCTTGCACAGAGTCAACTTTGCCCTCATAATGTGCTTATGGAGAGATTGACCTAGATTTCAGAAAATAATTGAAGTTTGGAAGAAAACAGAAATCGTGGATTTCTTTTTAACCTCCCATACAGTCGGTCCAGTTTGAGTTTCTTCCCGAAACTTTCCTCATTTCGATTTTTGTATTATTTTGGTAAACTTTTTGGCGATCAGAGAAACATATATTACTCGTTTATACATCTCGAACGTTTCGGTAACCCTGTATTTGGTGGCGGGTGCACACAAATGCACAAATGGTTTTGAATGCAGATGCACATCGCTTGTTTTGAGCTCTACAAACAAAAGTTGACTACAGTATAGTAAAAGGACCGGAAGCTTGATGGTTCGGGAACATTGGAAATCCTAGTGAACCTTCATTGTGGTCCTTAATCATGATCCCATATAATTATCTTTGACTCATCAAATGCGTTTATGTTTATTTTATTGCCCTTATAAATTACAGATCCATCAACTCAGATATAACTTTCACTCGTATAAACTTTGCTCCAAGCATCTAGCATCTTGTAGCATATGTAGCATTTTGATGTCTCTATCTCTGTGTACAATGTCAAAAAATAATATGATGGATGCAATAGTGTGGGAACTGTCATCATCCTCATCATACTCTTCTTCTTCTCCCCCTCATCGTCAGTTTCTCTTTTCCGCGCACTTACCTCCGCATCCCAAACATCGCCGCCAGTCCGCGTCTCTTCCCACTCCAATGTTTACCGTCTCGTGATTTGGCCGCGTTCCAACAGTCTGACCGCTCATCCGCGCTCTGCGTCTCGCTATCTATTCATCTTTTCCGCGAACTCCCGAGTGATCTGTGTACTCCACCCTTGTGTCTCCCGTCGTCGGTGCACCACCATCGGTGTAGTTTTGTGTGTTTGGTGTACCAATACGTATTCACGACTAAACTATTTGATCGTTTTCCGTATAAGTGCGAGTTTGAGACAGTGCATTGTGGTTTTTGTTTGCATGTGCTCAGTAGTTTGGTTTCATTCACGAGACGCGAAAGTATTTGGTCCGTTTGGAACCAAAATGTTGCAAAATGTGAATGCCTATTGGTATTCTGCGAGGTCTAGGTTTATTTGCATTCTGTCTGAATTAGGGAAGTCCTGATCGGAATAAAACTTGAAGTATGATTCTTGGTTTTCTCAAACTGGGACTTGAGGAAACGTGCTTCACATTCTGAAGGATAACTGTGATAAAACTCTAAAACAGAAAACAAAATGGATTCCACCAGAACTGGGAATTTACAGTACTTCTTTGTAAACACCTATCGATGACGTTTCTCTTAATAGTGTTGGGAATTCTCAAGACTGTTTCCTTTTGGTTACTCTTTCCCAAAAAAGATTCTTCATCTCGTCATTCCGTTTCATTATTCACTTTATCTACCTTATTTACTATTCCGATCTCAGTATTTCTTTCACACCACATCAATTTGAAGCATAAACAAGCAAGTGCTCATAAAGGTCGCGTTTTTATTCTTCTTTCTCACCAGTAGAAAAAACGAAGCATAAAATTACGAACTGAGAATTCGGAATTCTGTCCGCTTCTCAAGAACTCTTCTCACATTCCATGTCCGGTCTCTAAATGGTGTTCATTCTGGCTGAAATGGACGTTTCTATTTTTCAAGGCAATTATGACGAAGTTCATGAGAACAAGTCAGACGTTCCATTCTCTTCATAAAGAAAAAACATACGCACCACATTTTTAGATCCGTTTAGATTTTTTGAAAATTTTTTGCGAAACGCAAAACTTGAGAATACTTTTTCTGTTCAAAATTATAGTGAAACCTCAAAATCTGCTTTGGATACAGTGTCTTATGCTCTATCAAACTTTACCCTCATTGGCTTGCCATTATAATATCTCAATTGTGAGCTCATTATTTCTGTTTCAAATTAGCATTATATCTGATTTTCTCTTTTCCACATCACTTCATCAGACTCAGGTGTTCCCACGAAACCCTGCATATTACGTCTTTCGTTTATTTCCAAAGTTTCGAGCTGGTTTTCCGTTGATGAGAGCCCTTATCATTTTTCAGCGAGTCTTTGTTTCCATAAATGTCATAGCTGAAGTACAAAAGCATTCATGTATGATAGAATTCGAACAACGCTTCTTTCCTTCACCAGCGTTTTTTCCACTTCGGTCAACAAATGATTTCATATTTGTCGACGTGTTTCGAGTTTTCTTTTCAGAACGCCCGTTTTTTCATCTGCCAGATTTTTATTATTCATTTCAATTACCAGCGAACAACACAGCATTTCAGCTGTCAGTCAGACTGACCGTGAAGAACTTGGGGCGTCCCCCTCCACACGGTTTGTTCACCTGGACATGCCGCTCGAAGCACCACCTTTGTTTATCGAGGTCGCTTAAATTGGCTTTTGGGTGAAAATCGGAACACAGCTTTTAAAAGTCATTCTTAGCCTGCATATCTATTCCTAGTTATTTACGAAGGCTGAAAATTCAGCTCACTTTATAGGTGGTGTTTTCTTCTCTATTTTCAGAGGTCGGCTACTGACGAATCCAGCCTTCTGAACTAGTCAAACACGAAATGAATGCTTCAACGAACCCTGAAAATAGTAGTATTTTCAGTTCAGGCTTTCAATTTCTCCTCTTCTACTCCCAGGTCCTTTTTTGCTATCCAGACCCTCAATATCCGTCTATAATGAGAGTCGAAATTGTTTTGCTGTCCCTTTTACTATGCTAGTCGTTCATCGAGATGGCACTTGTCCCAAACAATTTCTTCAAAAGTGGATCTTTTTTGAGATCAAGAACTATAAGTTAGAAAATGATTAAGCATAAATAGAAAATGTAATGTTCATGCCTTGCTTCAAAATACTGACCATCTGATAACCTCGACTTCTTGTTCTCAGAGCATAAGTGAGCAAGGACCTGAATCCGTGTCAATAGAGGAGTCTCCATTTTCAATCAAGTGACCCTTGCCCCTTTTTCATCTCTTCGTCCTTTTTTTTCTTTCCGCCGGACGCCTACGCTGTTTAATTCTATTCTCGGTCAGTGGATGAGGGTTTTTGCCTTCAGGGCTCATCTGATTTAATATTCTGGTGTAACTCTTTTACTTTCTTCATATCTCTCTCGCCCTTTCTCACTCTGCTTTTCCAGTTTTGAACACATATCTCTTCCCAGATTTTGATAATTGAATTAGTATTGACAGTGGGGACCAGATAGAATAACACTGAAATTAGCAATTGACAAAACCACCTAAAAGCGGCTTGAGTGGGGATAGATGGATGAGCGGTTCCATTTCGAGAGGTCCGCTCTTTTAATTTTCTAGTCACTTGAGCGATATTGTCGCTTCTCTTCAAATAAAAATTGCATTCCGAAAGCTTTCGACCATATTGGTTCTTCTTCTTCTCGAGAAGCGGTCAGCGTCCCTTTTTAGAATCCGTAAGTAGAGAGAATGACGTGAAATTCCGCATCTGGTTAACAAGGTGCATCTTTTTTTTTCCGTTTCCTGTTGCATAAACATTTCTTTCCGGAGGCATATCCTTATTTCTTTCAGTTTTTTTTTGTTTGAAATGAAAATTTCCCTCTTCGCGAACACGAGATCATAGGCTTTTTTTTGGCTGTCTCGAACAGAACCAAACAGCAAAATCCTTCCTGGTTCTCTATAATCGCTAAACGGTTTTCAACAGTTTAAAGGTTTCGGTATCGTGGGGGGTATCCGCCGCTAAGGATCGGGCAGTACGACAACCAGTTTTCATATTTTTCCTCCTTGATCTGCACTTTCTCTCCATTCACGTTTCCACCCCGTTTCTAATACAACTTTCTGTATTGTATGAATCGAATTGTGTTCGGTATTCAATACCATGATCGCCGAATTTCAGGCTATTCAACTATTTGTGACTCATGATTACTGTAGTGTCAGTTGGAATTGAACTTCTCGTTTTCATTCTCAAGTTGTTTTTTTTTCAATCTAATTCTCAACTAATCTTGTGTGTGACTAGTCATTATATACTTACAGTTGGGATTGAATTTCTAATTCTTATAATTTTTGAACAATTTGCGAACGCCCGAGCAGTAGAAAAAATATTTTCTGATTTCCGAACGATGTGAGAGAATCGTTTTGTTAGACACGATCACCTTATATGGATGAACTCTTCATGCAAAGTTTGAAGAAAGCAATTTGATCCCGCCCACTCAGATTTCACATATATGTGCGTCAGAGTTGTACAAAATTCAAAAAATAACTGAATGTTTGTTTTTCGATTTCTTCCCACAGAAATGAAATATGTTCCCAAATCTTTGTGTCCTAATCCAAAGTGCAGACTCGTCAAAAAAGTTCGCGAATATCTTTCCCATCGCAAATGAAAAAAGTGATCGTGTTTCCACATTCCATTTTGTATGCTCAAGAGCAGCTTCTTCCTGAAACCCGGCTCTGTTTCTGTTTTGAATGACCATCAATTGTCGATTTGCCAAGTTTTCGTTTAAGAACTTGAGAGGCTCGGAAGTTAAAAATGTCATCGAAAACTTTCGAGATCCAATGGTGCGTCTCGTGCATTCTAATGTACCATCGTATGAAAAGCAAAAAAGAGCCACTACAGTAGATAGAGCCCTCTCGACCTAATTTGGTATGAATGACGTGACGAAACACAGCAGCTGAACTTCTTGTGTGTGACGACACACACAAAAAAGGCGCATTTTGTTCAGTTTTTTTTTTCAAAAAAGGAAGAAGAAGGCTTCTCTATTTTCTTTTTTTTCATTCATGTGTTTCCTTAGAAGAACTCGCTGAGCAGAACCTCACTTCTGTTTCAAAATGATCCCTTTTTGAAAGTGGAAGTCTGTTAATACCCGGAACTGGAGATGATCAGGGATTTAAATTTTCACATTTTAACCCTTCTTGAAACTTGATCATGAAATAACAAAGTTCAACAGTCGACCGAAGCATGAGTCGGTCTTTATTGTTTCCTGTTGAGGTGTGAATATCCAAAGAGCCAGTTCCATCAACCTCGCATGTTTACCTTTTCTTCCTTCAGCACAACATCACTAACAAAAATACCAGAATGAATCACGGTTTTTACCAGTTTTCACCTTTTTCATATGTTTGGATTACTCATCATTCACCAAAAAAAACGGTCCACTACAGACGGTATTCATTCCGAACAATTATATAGTTCAAGCCGCGACCGGTCTCAGTGGGGCACTCTCTCTCTCTGCATAAAACCATATGTACCGGGGTTGCCGCGCGGATGTTGCGTTTTTCGTGAAACGACGCGATGCAAATCAATCTATTCATTTCTATACGACAGATGAGTTTGCCTCGAAAAAAAAACGGTGTGGTCACAAGAAAAAAGTCTTGAAAATTAATGGGCGCAAGTTCTGGTTCTGGTTCCTTGGTTCTATTTTTGACTTTTTTTTTCTCCGATTTTTCATTCTTTTGCCTCTTCATAGTTGCCTTATATAGTTTTTGAATTGGCTGATTCGTTCTCTGTGATGCTTCTCGGTGTCGATGCAACCCCGAGGAATCTGGACTTTTCAGTTTCCCAACAAGAAACCATCCGAGATAAGATAACCTGTTTCATGGACACTAAAAAGGTTCTGGGTGACCGATATATTATCAGAGATAAGCCATCAAATTAATTTATTACTCTTGACCATCAACACTTTCTTTTACCCATCCATTTTCTTCTCTTCCATCTCTTCTTGTTTGACGGATACTCTAAAAATCTGCAACTCTTCCTATTCTTTGAATGCATTTCCTTAATGAAGTTACCACACAAACCAACATGTTTCCTTGATAGTGTTTGTCCTATCCACAAGTTGTTTGAATCATAAGATGACAAGAAACACAAAAAAGGGAAGAAGAGAAGGAAGAAGGTCCCTTGTTTCTTCCTTTTTTTGCTTCTTCTTTTTCTTCTTGTGCTTCTTCTATTTTCAGTGTGGTTTATATGACGTGATGTGATGCGCTCAGTTAGAGTAACGGACGAATACATGCTGGGTTGCAATCTTACTTCAGCCATTTTTTATTCTGGAGCGTCAGGATTTGTTTTAGTAGAGAGAATAAGGACCGTGGGGTGGCATGTCATGGAGCAATTTGAAACAAAACACCAGTTGACATTCAAGAATAATTGGTTGGAAAAAAAGACTGGATGAAACGGACGGACAAGAAGAGCCGGAAAAGGCTTTCCTCAGTTGTTCTTTTTGGGCATTCCTCAAAGATTCAACATGACGAGCGCCAGAGTTTATTCGATTGTCTCGTTTCTTTCTCCAAGTTTCAAAGTTTCAGTTTTCCGAGTGCAGCTAGGCTTAGATCTGTTAACGTTTATTTTGGGTTCTCCAATCTGTGTCCCATATCGAACATGTAAAGAAGCACCTTTCACGATAATCAGCTGGAAAATATATTTTTGAGATCCCTCTTCTTCGAACAACTTGGAAAGGTCCCCTTTCCCATATTTGACTCCTTCCATCGATACATCAAAATGAAACCTTGGATGTGAAGTCAGACTGATTTCCATATCTATTTCCATGTTTCTTTATGTCTCTACCTCCCACCTTTTATTTTTCTGCTTTCTTCATTACCATTCATGAACCTAAGTGCTGCTTCTCATTTCTCGTCTCATTTTTTTGCTGCCTCGCGTGACGTTCCATTTCTAGCTGTTCTTTTTTCCTCATCCCCTCGATGAATGGCACTTGGATGACAGCGTCTGCAATTAGATCTTGCCTAAAAATGACATCACACATCATGTGAGTAGGCGGAAGGACCACTTCTCCATCTTCTTTTGGTGTTTGTGGAGTCCGTATTGAAATGTATTGCTTGCATTTACACAAAAAAAATAGAACATTCCATTCAACTCCTAGTATTATTTATTACCGCAGCATTAAACAATCTGATGGTTTGAGTAGGCGGAGTGGGAATCATTCCGATTCCAATTCTAGTCGAACTCTTTTCTTTCTATTCTGGTTGAACTCTTTTCTTTCTATTCTGGTTGAATTCTTTTCTTTCTATTCTGGTTGAACTCTATTTTCTAGTCGAATTCTAGTCGAACTCTTTTTTTTTCATGAGATTCTCTCTATACAGTGAAAGTATTGCAGAATCAACGCCTCCTCCAATGGCGACGTTTCAATGTGTCAGCATGCCGCAGTTCATCACACCTTCATCGTCCACTTCAGCCGACATCCAGATCACTTCCAACGACAGTGATAGTGGCGAGAGGTTAGTGATGGGAATGTAAAATGTGTAGCTGGTATTCGAAAATTTTCTCAAGTGTATCGTCGAAAAAATTTGGGGTCTACCGGGAAACATTCTGTAATTTGAATCAACGTAAAACGGGAGTGGTACTTGACGAAGCGCAAAATTTTATCTTGTAATCAGACTGAAATAGATTACTCGTAGCTATGACGCTTTCAATAACTTTTCGCTTCACAAAATTTCGAAAATAATTTGTTCATCAGCTGGAAATTTTGGTGTCACATAATCTCTACCGAATTTCGATAAAACCACGTAGAGTTTGACCGAACCGACATAGATGAATAGTAACTTGGCATCGGTGAAAGAATAGAACCAGTCCTCAGGTGCCACATATCAAAAGTACGTTTATATTATGTTTGAAAGTTTGGTTATTTCACGATTCATCAACCCATCGAAATGTTATTGTTCTCAAGTTATCGAGATCCCTTCTTCATCTTTTTCTCATTCTCATTCATGTATTAGAATGTCGCTTATAGGACCTACTTTTGAAAAAAAAACGCAAGATTTCATGGTGCACCTCGGAAAGTGGCTGCTCTTAGACTACTTCTGTCTGAAATTTACGGTTGGAGCTACGATAGAAAATGATGATTGGCTGAATGAGTGTACGGGGGTGTATTGTTCTTGGTGTCCAAACTTTTGAACAGTGTTGGAAATGAATGATTTTATGGGCCCGAGAATTCGAAATCGAATTCAAAACGAACCGATAAAATCAACAAAAAATACATGGAAATGAATAGGGGACGGGGGAATCATAAAGACAAAAGATTTATAGCGCACACAACCGTATTCTTTTTCTCCCTACTTTTCCCTCGATTCCCGTTGCCCTGTTCTTGACCGGAAATAAATGCTGACAAGAGACTAAAAACTATCTGGAATCTCCTTCTCCTCGTCTCTGATAAAAAGATTATTTGACTCTCCGAATCGTTCCCGCCCCTGGTTTCCTTATCATCACAAGACTCCATGCGAACAAAAAGCAACACTCTGTTCTTCTTTCCCATCTTTCGTTTTGTATTGAGATTGGAAACCGGGTGATGCTAGAAGACAATCGAATGCCCTATTCTTTATCTTCGAGCATCATAGGACATTTTGTGCTCAGTTTCTGAGAGCTTGAAGCAGCTGGGAAAACAATATAATTCACATCCTTTTCGGGTCATCACCATTAAACTTTTAAAAGGACACACATTTTAGTACGATAAGAACCGAGAAGGCCTGATCAAACCACGCCTTCATACAAGTTGATCATGAGTTCAGATCATTTTTCACACTTTCAACACTCTGGAATTCTTATCGTCTTAGCGGAAGTGTAGCGTATGAAATTGACAGTTTCCCCGAGTTTGTTACAACGTGGCCGTTCTGTAGTGGGGACGTTCAGTTTGTCTATGAACTTCAGAAAGTTCAGTAAGTTTGATATCCCCTTAACTTTCGCGTCATATCGTTTCTCTAGTTTGATGTACATATGCTCCTGTTCGAAATATTTTTTTTTCAATATCCGTGAGATCACATTTTCATTGCCTTCAACAAAGTTGGTCTTTTTGCTCTTTCGGCCTTCCTTTTTTTCCGTTCGACTGAGCGCTTCTGCCTCCTTAGCGTTCCCCTTCATTGCAAAAAAATGAAGAAGTGTGTTTCATCTATGAGTGATCTCCACCAGAATAACGTCCTTCGGCTGTCACGAAAAAACAAATGGTCCGTTTCATATCAATCTTCCTGTAGCGATGGTACGGAAAAAAAAACAAAACTGATGTGGAGCCGCCATTTTATAAACACATTTGCAAGTTAGATTGATCTATTCGCACTCGTCAATTCCCACACCTTTCCCTTCTCTTCTCTGTTTACATATTTAGATTTTTCTCTAGCTTCTCGTATTTTAAACAGTTCAGTTTTGATTCCATTCTCGTTCGCACTCTGTTCAGAGAGATACTCTTTTTTTCGGATGCCAGCACAATACGTGACGTTTACTTGCAACAAGTATTCATGCAACGCCCGCCAGAAGCTAGTTGGCTCAATCATTCTATCCGCGCGTCATCTTCAATGCCTGTGGGCCTATCAACTTTTTTTCCGAAAAAAGAAGAGAGATGCACCCATATTACCAGGAGCCTCAGCTCTCTTCTGGTTCATCACCATATACTGGCTCTTCATTCAACTCCATCCATTCATCCGGGTTACATCCCCAGTATTTTTTCCAATCTGATTTCGGATTCCTGACAGATCCTTCTCACCGGACAACGTTTCAGTCTGGCAGATGAAGAGAGGGAGGATTTTGAAAAGCCGTTGAAACGTCAGATTTAACTACGTCAGCTATTGTCCCCACCCCCTCTCTCTAAAAAATAAACGGATATTGCTTCCAATCTCCAGATTCTGATATCTCATCTGAGGCCTTTTCCGTTAATCGGGTTGCGAGTAAACGCTAAAATTAATCTAACGTTCATGGAGCCAATTTTCCAGTCAGACACATGTTTCTTTTTATGAGCTTTTCCGTGATCATATGCTCCGAGTTGCTGTTTGGCGTAGGGTTGGGCATAGGTTTGAGCACATAAGGTCGAGAAAGCGGTAAAAACACATTGACGCCATCGACTAGCTCTGCGGTACATGACTTTTGGCTCACTTCTAGGAATGTGGCGTCATGAGGTTTTCATCGGTATTCCAAGCAGAAGAGTGAAAGTAGGCATCATTGCTTCTTGTCTCATTCATAAGGTTGACCCTTTTAACTTTTCCCCCTCTTCTCTCATCTTTTCTCATCTTATCAACTCCCAATTTCAAGATTCGCATCAGTCAACATGTCTGAAAATGGATCTTCGGATCCAGTCGCGATTACTAACAAGGGTATACGACAAGAGTTCATCAGAAACTTTATTGAAGCGTAAGTGTTGAATAGTGGCATAACTCATGTGATATGTCATTCTTTTGTATTGAGAATCAAGTTATTCTTCGAAGGAAGAACAAAAAAAATTGTTGAGATGCAAACAGTTTCTCACGGTTTTTGAAATTTCCCAATGATTCGTGTTTTTGAAAATACAAATACACAGAGTGATACAACCCCTCCCCCCTCATTTTTATGCTCCCTTGTTAATAATTGTTTTTAGTTCCGCTGCAAGCGTTGGAATGAGAGGTATCGAAAGTTCGGACGATGGTGGGTCGACCTCATCTCGACAAACTCCACTGGAGTACCCGAGTCCACCTCCGCCGAGCAAATCTCCTCCGGATTCGATGCCATCCCTCCAGGCGGAATCTCCAATCGGATATCAAAACACCCAGTGTGACGTCGTAGAAAATGAAAGTTCCAATGAAGCAGTGGACTTCAGTGTTCTTTCGAAGGATGAGCAAGTGGACAAGATCAATGAATGGATCGTTCAGCAGGGATATCATCCAGTTCCGTATGATGAGACTGTCAAGCATGGACCCGGAATGGTTTTCGTTCATGTTCTGGATGGAGAACTCACGCTCAACATGAGCAAGGACAAGAAAGGATTTTCACGTAAGTGTTACTTCAGGTTTCAATCATACTGACAGTCGAGGTGTAATTTGTTTTTTTCGCCGTCCCGAGTTAAGATATCTATAAGAAACAGTCCTTGCTAGTCCCGTTTGTCTACCGCATCCTATAAAATATATGTGGGCGTTGTTCCATCGTGAGTAAACGTCACTGCTACTACAAATAACCTTTTCCGAATCTGGCACTTTATTTCAATATCTTAAATTCAATCACATTATTCTTCTATACAAACCAATTTCCTTTGAGCCCCTTCATCCCTACCGAAGCCCTTCCGAAGGCGGAGACTATGTAATATAGCAGTTCTTTTCTCATATGAGAGCCACGGTTCCGACTCCTCCTTCTCCTCCAATTTTCTCAGAGCCAATTCTCCTTTTTTTCCAGTCGTGAAACACACACGCACTGTGAGCATGGTCTTAAATGAGCATTTTTCGTCACCACTCCGTCCTTCTCTTCTCTCTTTTTTTTATGCCCAGAACGGAAGCTCTCATTTCCGTTCTTGTTTCTTCTTTCCTCTTCGCAGTATTAGAACATGACTTGACTACTTTGTTTCGGCAAACGCCGCTTGTGAATGTCGAATACATGACAAAAAATGTTCCGAAGAGCTTCAAACTTTTTTTGTATCTCCATGACTGCTCGCCCCGAGAAAATAGCAATCCGTTGAAAATTGACCTTTTGAAGAGTTTCAGTGAACTAAAACTTCTACAGTTCTACGATACAACTAACTTGAATAGAAGATAATTTAGCACAATTATAGTAACAGCTTTTAGATAGTTAGGAACTGAGTTGTGAAAGTTGATTAAAGTTCGACTTTCCATTTAAAAACTGCAGTAGATTCATTTTTGAAAAAGACACTGTTCCTTAATGTCAATGTACGTCATGAGAACGTTTTCTTTTTTTAACGGGCAATGTAGGCCATTCTGCTCTCTTCAATGCACATTTACATTTTGGTTCCCTTCTGGGCAAATATGAGAGAGCCGGTCTTGGCTGCCAATCAGCTACCCCCTCCCCCCTCACCAATTGGTGGTGCGCTCCCATTTGGATGCAATTTATTTCTTTTTAGTCTTTATTCGAAAAAACACAATATATGATGCGCACTTGCCGGAGCATTCCTCCTCAGTCAATTTCTCATTGGACATCAACCGGAAAAAGTGACACGTCACTCTAAAATTGAGATGAATCCAATTGGCCATGTCACGCGTTTCCTTTTCTTATTATGAATGCTCGCTCAGGTTTCTAATCTCACCGTAAACTTATTGACTTTGTTCTTCTCTACTATCCTCTTGTTCATCAGAACCCAACAACGTCAAATGGCAATATGGGCCGAATTCATTGTGATTGCTGGTTGAAGTTGGCAGTCCCGCCTCCATTTACTCCTGACTATCTGTCTACGAATTCTTCTACCAAACCCTATGGACTTCCAGGATACTCTTTTGCGGCATTCCTGCAATGCTTGTTCTTAGTCGTCCCGCCATCCCACCAAGTTATTACCAGTATTACGACAGTTTCATGCCCTCACTGTGGAATGCGGGTTCAACGTACGGGATCGAGTTCATTGACAGTCTGATAGTATATGTTAGGGTGTAGGGATTGATTATATAGACGACTATTAAAATAAGAGGGTTGAAAATAATCAAAGTGATCAAACTCGAAAATGAGCAGTGATTAATTTCAGTCGTCATGGAAGGTCCTGGTACTGTCCTCATGGTTGGTGCATCTGGACACGTCCCACAGTCTGCTCCATTCAAACTTGGTCCAGGCCAACAATGTCACCAGTTCTTGGATCCAGATGTGAGTTTGAAATGTTGAATTGCAAGTTTTTAGTTTTTTCATTCCAGGGTCGTCTCCTTCATGTTGTTCTATCCAACTGCAATTGTGATGAGAACTCCAAAGTGTTGAATGTTCCAAAGATCTGCAGAAAGAAAGAATTGATGGATGCTATGGGAATGTCTCCAAGTCCTCCAGGGCCATCTGAAGGTGGACGTCGTTACAATGGTGCCAATGGACGTGGGAATGGAAGATACTCCAATGGAAACGGATACCACAGAAATGCAAGTGGCCAGCAGCATGGACAATCGGGTAGCGAGAGTGCGGAAGAAAGCATCAGAAACGGGAATGGATACAACAATGGACAGTCCAATACCGATAGAGGATATCAAAGTCAAAGATTTGGAAACACGTACAACAACCGGTACAAGAACAGCAACGAAAATGGATATGCGAGAAGAGGGGCTGGTCATCATGGAAATCCCAACAACCGGGGCTTCTTCAACAATAAGAACAACAATGGTCGTGGCAAGCACTATGGAAACGGGAATGAGAACAGTAACCGAGGCAATCGTGGTTATTCCAAGCAGTATCAACGAGCCAACAATCAGCACTATAACGTTGAGTATCAGCAGCCGGATGGTCAACAGTATCCACAAAACAATGGTCGACAATACCATGAAGCTGATAGCCAACAGTATCATCAACCAGATGGTAAGCAACATCTCCAAACCGAAGGCCAGAAGTACCACCCAAGCAATGGCCAGCAATACCCCCAAGCGGGAGTTCAACAGTATCAGCAACCCGATGTTCAGCAATATCAGCAACCTGATGTTCATCAGTATTGCCAACCGGACAACCAGCAGAATGGCCAGTCGTGGAAGCCGCAAGAGGTGACCATCAACAACAACAATGCCTACTTTGGAAACTTGCAACAGTTCCCATCACTTCCCTCTGAGCAATCTGCTAGAAGCGATGACAATGAATCAACTAGCAGCTCTGAGGAGAGTTTTGGACAGATCCTGTTCCCACATCCGGAGAATCCGCATTTCGCTCAAACTGAGGGCGGAGATGTTCCAACTACGGAGACTCCAATCATGGTGCAAGCACCAAAAGGAACGTTCCCATCGCCACTCGCTGCGGAGTTCCATCCACAAGGCCTTCTAGTACCTGTTCAGTCGCAAGTGGCTCCGATTCCGCCGCAAGAAGTTCCCCATCAGATTATTTTGCAACAGAACGGAGTGCCAATGCAGGACATGCAAATGATGGGTGCTGCTCCAATGATGTACAATGGAATGATGATGCAACCTGTTTACTATCAACAACCCTGTCAGCCAATGATGATCCCAGAATACGGACTTCCAGCACCGCCAAAAGGAATGCTTATTATCTCTGCAGATATGCAATTCATAAACGGAGTTTGGGTGGAGTGTGATCCCGAATTGGTAAGGTTTTGAGAATTTGAAATTTAGTGATTGTCTTCTCCCTGAAACAAGAACAATTATATTACAGGAGAAGAGAGTGATGTTCGACGTTCTTTCCGAGACTCCTCTACCAAGACAAGTCAACTCTCTCACAACATCGTGCATGTTCGAATTGGGACCAGTGTATATGAAATCGGTGAGTTGAACGAAAGTAAATCTATCGAAACATAAACTCACTTTCAGTTCCAATTCCATCGAGGTGTTTTGCAACTACCCATCTCGAGACAAAAAGATATTGATCTCCACGTGACTATTCTGGATGCCGGACGCCACTATCTCAGAGATTTCGATGCGGCGTTCCTTGCGGAAAAGACGCACGAGGGAAAACGCCTGTTCAACGTCACCGAACTGATTCCGAACGAGTGCTATCTCATGGGTGTCTTTGCGAAAACCACGAACAACAAGTTCCACGGAGTTCATTCACACTTTTTCACCTTCCGCACGGCACCAGGACGTCCCGAACCTCCAACTAAAATTCATGTGTCGAACCGTGGTCTTCACTTTTTCGCCCTCAAATGGGAAGAAGGTACCAACAACGGATCTCTGCTCCACAGATATGCAGCTGAAATCTGTAGAAATGGAGAACTTCACGGGAAGACTGCATTCGTGACTGAGCGATATTTAGAAATGTTGAACTTGAACCCTCAAGAGTGCTACAATATCCGTCTCACTTCATTCAATGCTTGCGGAGAATCAATGTACGCAGCGGAGTTCAAAGCGTTCACCAAACCGAACAGAGCTCCATCGGCTCCGCAAAACGTCAAGATTGTCTCTACATCTCATCGTTCCATTTACATTGCCTGGGATGAAAATCCAAACGTTTGCGTTACAATTGAATGCTACAACAACGCAACCAAGACTGTTGAAATTGCAAGAAAGGATATTTGCGGCAACAGCACAATTGTCAATGACTTGATTCCGAACACTCAGTATCAATTCCGCCTGAAGGCCTCAAACGAGTTTGGAGAACAGTGGACAAAGTACTTCACGTGTCACACACAGAAGGAACTGTTGAAACTCGATGAAGAACCTAATCGCAAGTTGAATTCTTACGAGAAAAGGCAATATGCTCGCCTGAGAATTCCACAACCACCACCAGCGTTCGAGAAGTACGTGCTTGGTTTGCCAGTGATGACCTGGAGCAGTTCTGGATTGCCGTGAGTAGTTTGAGCCTCATTATTTAAGTTTCAAAACTTTTTCAGGGATGAAGAATACACCTACATTCTTGAGGGATCTAAACAAGAAGAACCATACAGATTTATTGAATTCGATCGCACTACAGAACTTTCCTATGTCATCACGGATCCAAAAATTTTCTACCTGAGAATCGTGAGAATCAACAGTACTCATGTGAGATTAAAAAGAGAATGTGACTTTTCTTTATTGTGCAAATTTCCAGGATAGAAGTTATCCATCGCCACGAACAGAGATTCCATGGGACCGAGCGTATCACAAACTAGAACGAATCTATAACGTCGCCTGCTCGTACAAACATGAAGGTTGTGTGATTGTCGAATGGAAACAAATCAATAAGGAGGTGAGATTATTCACAAAACTGATCAAATCGAATCTTGTTTCTGATTTTAGAAGCTGCCGGAAGGAACAACCGTCTTCTATCAAGTTCAGCGACCTGAATTGATTCTGTCTGATTTGATCAATGTTGGAGACACCAACCAATGTGTCTTTGAAAACATTCCGGGATCAACCCAAATTTCCGTTCAAGTCCGTGCCTGTTTTGTGTTCCGCAAAAAGATATGCTACGGTGAATGGACACATACTTTGAGTTTCGTCACTCCACGAGAACTTCCAAAGCCTGTGCACAACGTTCTCTTCAACTCGCAGCAGAATAAATTGGAATGGGAATGCAAGGATGCTTCTACGGATCTTGAATTCCTAGTGGAAGCTACCATTCTTCCTAGTGAACAAAGTATTCTGAAACTGACCACGAAGGAAAAAGATGTCGTGATGGAATGTGCGAAACCAGGACAGAAGTTCATCGCTACCATCATCTCAGTCACCGGTGCTGGAAAGTCGGATGCAGTAAAGACGGAGATTAGTGTCCCAGCACTGGTCCCAAGTGCTCCGAAAAATCTCTTCGTATCTAACATTCAAACGAATGGATGTTTGGTACAGTGGAAAGCATCGGAACCAAACGGAGCTGCTATTCACGGCCATCACGTTCATCTCATGTTCAACGGAAAGACTATCGCATCGCACTTTGTTCCATACATTGAGAACAAAAACCACTGCAGCTTCCAATTGGAGAATTTGAGATCTTGCACCGACTATACTGTTGTTGTGAATGGAAAGAACGACGTTGGGCATGGTTCAAGAGTGGAGGTATCTTTCATAACTGCCACACAATTACCAACTGTTCCGAAGTAAGTCAAAAGCTTTCAATTGAGTTTCAGTGATCATCTTTCAGAGTATGGTCAAGCCCGGAGCCGACTCAGCTGAAAGTTTGGTGGGATGACAGTACCACAGAACAGGACCAACATCTTGTGTACAAGTGGGCAAATCAATTTTTCCAAACCATGTGTTATATTTTTGCTTCCAGACTTGTCCGTGTCGATGAGAAGACTAAGCACGAAACAAACGTGTATCAAGGAGACGCCTTGCAAACAAAGGTCAAGGGCCTGAAGGAACGCACTGACTACATCTTCAAGCTGCAAGTCAAAGACAGTCGAACGGGAGCTATCAATTGGTCGGAACCGTTCGTGTTCCAAACCACAGTTTCTCCACCACCACCAGTCAAGCAACAACCAACAATCACCTCGGTTCCCGGAAAAAATCACTTGTACAAGGCAGAATGGGCCAACTGTCTTCCACAGCAATCGCAATACAATCAAGTGTATCAGTTGCAGGTTGCAGATGCTACTGTTGAGAAGGCAAGATGGCAGACTGTAAGTTCTATCTCCAAACACAATCTAAAAGACATCTGTCTTCTTTTTAGGAGTATGAAGGCAAATCTCCTCGCTACAATATAAACACTGAGAGCTTCCTGGGAGCCATTCACGTTAGAGTGTTGGTTGTTCGCAAAGAAGCCGGAAAGGAAGCAACTGGAAGTCCGAGCCCGGTTGGATACATTGCAAATATTCCACCAGTGATTGAAGAAGTGAAGGTGAGTGTCCTCCGAGCAAGATGGTCATAGCGAAAATAACTTACAGGCTGAGCTGAATGTTCAAGATGGCTTCTTCAAACGTATTGTCAAACCAGCTCTCGATGCTTTCCCTGCCAAAATTGTTCTGGTGAGTTTAAAGTTCAACTTGATCCCATTTGAGAAACTATTTATGCTGTCGGTCATTGTTGATACATATATTTTTTCAGATCACCGTGATTGTCATGTTCCTCTTCATGCTCACCTTTTCTGAGTGCTGCTTCTATTTACTCACTGGTGGAATGGTCGAAACAAAACCTCCAGCCAACAATCCATTTTCATCGCCACCGGCATCGCAGCCACCGCGATGAAACAATAAATCAATTTTGTCAGTTTTTTAACTTTGCTCGAATCTTCTGCTTTATTTATTCTTCTTCCTTTTTGCCGAAAACATTTCACTCGAACCCATCCCGATTATTTTTCTCCCTCACAAACCTGGTAGCTTCAATCTGGATTAGTTCCATTTCCTTCTTTTGGTGTAATTGATAGTGTCTTGATGACTTGACTTTTTATTCCGTTGTTTTGAACGACCCACTGTTCCCATTTCTAAATGACATTCTCATTGAAGCAAAGCTTGTCTCTCATGTTTCGCAACCACTTGTATTTATTTTGTGTCCCGGTAGATAGATTCGGATTTCATCAAAAAGTTCTCTCAAGGAACTTCTGAGTAAGTGTCTCTTTTTCACCCCATTGGTCCCCCTTCAATGTGTTCTTCTCCAATTTCGAAATATTGTTCATTTCGAGACCCGGTTTCTCGTAACTTATTTTGTCAATCCGTTTCAGCACGCGTCAAATCGCTCTAAATTCACACCTTACATTTTTTCTAAAATGGTAAATTATCCCCCCGAAAATTCGCCGTTGATCGGACAACTTGTTTATAATGATCCACGAGGCATTCTTTGATTGCCAACAGTTGCCGACTTGAAAGTTGCTTTTGTAAACCTACCCACTTGAATATTTTGCTGTAATTAGTCTTGTTCTCCCACAATTTGGTCCGCTTTGTCTAATGAATATATATTTGGTAGAAATCTTTTTCATACGTGGGAGTGTTTTAGGATATAGCTTCCAGAAATTGTCGGAGAGCTGCGGATGATTGAGTTTCGGATAAAATATTTGAAAGGAAATGACATATTATAAACGAGGGACGAAAGAAATAACGAATTCATTATAGTAAATGAGCAAGTAACAGTCAACTTAATCTTGCAGAAAAACAGTTGTGATTGAAGACAAAGGCACAATAAATGATAAAACGCTGAAGGCAGATTTAGAATAGTGAAACGTTTCAGGGCAGTTATCAATTGAGTAATGAAATTGGAAGGAAACAGAAGAGTATACGTAGTTTTATGAATTGAATACTTTCTCGGTAGGACCATATAATTTTAGGAGAAAGATCAACAAAAAAAATAAAAGTGATGAGCACGTAGAATTAGGCTTCAAGTTTTCAAACTGTTTGTTAACATGTAATACTGGATTTTAACTACTCCTTTGTACTCTTTTCTTCTCTCTCTCTCTCTCTCTCTCTCTCTTTTGCAGATTCGTGTGCTTTGCTTCTCAACTGCTGAAACAATGCGCCATACATTGGCAACTATCAATTTTTCCGCCAAACCGGAAATTACATGGATTACCGAGATTGAAAGTGATGATCGTGTTGCGTTCTGAAAATCAGAGTGAGTTCCCACCAAAGTCTCTATCGTTGATTTGTTATTTTTTTTCCAATTTCCTGTGCTTCATGATGTTACCGAGATGTACGTCAAGTTGATTCTGTTGCTTGCATTTGTCAAAACAGAAAAACGTTTCATTTTTTGTATTTGATTATTTTATTCGTGGCCAGTTGAATATCTCGTTGTTCGAATTCGAATTGCACATCCCTCTCTGCATCGAACACATCTATCAACCAACGCCAGTCATATTTTCCAGGGGAAATCAATTAAGAGAGCAATCTATTCCTTTGGGTTATTAGTCGTGTCATATTTTGTTTTATAATCGTTCACCGTATCCTATTTGAAATGTGTGAAACAAAACGCTTTAAGTTTTAGAAGCAATTTCACGAAACAAGCTCAAGTAAATCTTAGTTATGTATTTTCTTCCGAAGCGCAGAATAAGTTTTAAAAAATTTATAATTTCAATTCATACGTTCCATCGGAATCAATATCTAAACAAATATAAATCAGATGTAGTTCCAAGATTAAACGGATATTCATTTTTTCGATCTCATATTATTTTTAAATCCTGACTTTTACCCGAGTCAACTCGCATCACAAGAAATACATTCTTCAAACCAGATCTGATTCATATTTGCCTCGATTCTTATTTCAGCGGAACATGTGAAGCGAAATCAGAAATTATATCTGACTCCATCTGACATTTTCGAAAAAAAAATTCAGAATGAAAATTTATTTTGCATGTTTCGTGGCACCTTTTTTTTGGTTCTACCAGTATGTATTCTGTTACGGAATCAAATATTATTTTTTTCTCGAAGAAACGTTATTCTACACATATGTTTTGC
Source organism: Caenorhabditis sp. 40 LS-2015 (assembly GCA_900536305.3). Taxonomy (NCBI): domain Eukaryota; kingdom Metazoa; phylum Nematoda; class Chromadorea; order Rhabditida; family Rhabditidae; genus Caenorhabditis; species Caenorhabditis tribulationis. Next base: position 814,389 of record LR544328.1, read on the forward strand.
AAAAAAACACATTCAGCCAAGCTTCTTTCTTTGGAGATTTGTTTGTGTTCTGTTTTCTTCTGGTTCTTTACGTGTGTCACCCAGAGCAACGGTCATAATTATAGTTCTGGTTGATTTTCTCGAATCGCAAATCGTTAAATTTGAGAGTGAAGAGGGATGATGCAGAACATCAAATTCGTTTTGAACAACGGTCAAACGAGTTAATACTTTCGAGAATTGTGTTTTTTGTATGAAATTCTATCCCTGTTCATTAGATTCGAACCAACTAGACTACGCTAATTACTTTTCACGATCCTCGTGATGATCACTCCAAACGGAATATCTCAAAGCATTCGTCCGGTATAACAAGAGTTAGAAAAATTTAAAGATCTCAGAATATCACTGAACCAAATAGAAGAAAAAAGAAACACTCATATATTTTCTCATCGGATCCCCTAGTTGCTTTCTGACTTTCAACCATTGATCATTCGTTGTTTCCCCTCCGCAGGTTGATGAGTTTTCAAATCTGAAGAACCAAAACTTATTGAATTCATAGACAATCTCATGACTTCGATATGCTTCATTTCTTTGGAATCTGCTATTCTGCTTGTTAGTCTGATATTTTCATATTGTTTTTACCACGAATGCAAACCTCTTGAGAGCTTTGAAACCAGACATGAAAAATAGAACGCCCAGTTTTTCCTACAGTAATACTATTTCTCTTCGCCTCATTATGCCCCCTCTGAAACTGCTTATTCTCATTCATCAATTTCGTATGCTCCCTCCAAAATAGCTTTTGATAAATGAAAATGAGAGGACCTCTTCTTTGCACGTTAGGTTGCATCTTAGGTCTCATTTCCTTGAGCGTTTTTTTTTTTGATGAGAAATGCACACACCAGCCTATTGTTTCTATTTTCAGGACTTGGATTTTCAATTCCTGCTCTTCGCCACATCACAATGATCTTCTTCAAGGTGCTCAAATTCTTCCGGTGAGAAAAGGGATTTAAACTACTTTCAGATAGAGATGTCTCTCCGCAGTATATGTATTCGAGTATACGTTTTCAGTCATTCGGACGTCCCATACACGCCTCTCGTAGATATGGAGACCCGATACATTCCGGTGGTCAATAACACCGGCTCGTCTATTACCATGGAACCAGTTCAGATCAACAAGTCTCTGGATGAAGTTCCAATGCCACTGGCATTCCAAAAAATGCTCATGAGTAAGAATCCGAGGAAGGGACAACTGGCCTCCTTCGGAATCTTTACAATCAGCATTGCTCTGTGCGGGGCTCCGATTGTGGCTGCTGAGACTCTCGCCAAGCTGCCAAAACTGTCGAGCGGTGGTCAAGGAAAAGTCGGGCATGGGAATGAAAAGGATGGAGAGAGAAAAAAGCCAGCAGTCAAGGTCACCAAAACCAAAAAGCCAAAGTCGAAATCTCATTGAGGTAAGGATTTTTACATATGTTTAGTCAGTTTTTGTTTTTATCAGCACTTTTTTCTGTGCCATGTATTTCAATAACACCTGTTGTGAGAAACTACGGAACACTCTGATCAGTTTTTTCTGTGACACAATCAATGGGTTCCCACTCGAAAACTAATGGAGTGTACCTGAAACTTACAAACTTGCTATCACATCTTCAACTAAAAGGTTTTGCAGAACATCATCCCCAATTCATCTTCGCCGTCTTGACCTTCCATCAACCGATTTTCGATTCCGCCCGTCAATCAATGCATTACATTTTAACATTCTCCCAGTTTCCCTTTGCCCCCTTTTTCCTTTTCGGCTTTAACGAATAAATATATCTTCTCGAACCTTGTTCTCTTTCTCTGCTTCAATTTCCGCCATCAGCTCCAAACGTCAGCTGCGTCCATCGTTCTTCTTCGTATGCGAAGCCTTCTATCATCTTCTCTCCTTCGTCCTCTCACTCTTTTTCTGTTTCATCGTCGTCGTCCTCAGCCCATGAAACAAAAAAAGCCGATTACACTCGTGCGTCTTCCGTCTTTCTTGCCTGCCCGGGCGTGTGTTCTTTTTTTGCCCCTACCTCTTGCGGCCGAAACCTCGAGGCTGAAGAAGAGTAGGAGAAACGAAGAAGAGTGAAGGACAAGCCGAGCAGAGACGTGGCGGGCAAGATGCTCTTTCTCGCATCAAATTGATTTATGTATTTCCATTTGGGCAGAGAAAATGGAAAAGAGAACACACTCATTGCAAATCCAATCCTCGCATCACGCGTTTTGACGGAATGCCTTTTTTTGCCATCGAGCTGTACTGGTGAAGCAGTAATCGTGTTAATGAGAATAGAAGAGCGTGGGTAGACAGCAAAAACAAGCGCTACCCCGTTTCTGAGAGAATGCTACAGAACTCGGCAGTAGAGTGAAAAACAAGAAAAATTATGACCAAGGAATTTATGGCAACAATTATCAGCTTTGGTTCGAAAACTCAGCATTCTGATTGGAAAATTAACAATTTTCACTCAGTTTTTCTTGAATCACTAATAACTAGTTATTCGCTCGCTTTTTGTTTTCCGATTTCCATCAATCGGAACATGTAATTTCAGTCATCTCTGGTAAACAGGTAAAGGCTCTTGTAAAACCTTCGTTTCTCTTTTCCCCGACGTTAACTTATTTTTCATTACTGGGCTCCAAAACCACATGTTCCGCGGATGTTAGGAATTGAAGGAAGCTTGTTTGTATATATATACAATGTATATAGTGGAGCATAAGATGTTACTACGGCAACCAACGTCACGAAAAACACCCCACCCCTTTCTTCCCTTTTTCATGGTTTTTTTTTTCGCCTCCCGCAGTTCGACTATTCAATTTCTTCTTTATAGCATCGCTAGCCGCCTTCTTCCATTCAACCTTCTTCTTTTCCATCTTCTTCCTCTCTTCCATTTACCTCTTACCGTCTGGTTTCGGGTCTCATGCCATTTCTCTTTCGTTTCTCGAACGTCGTATTCGAAAAATAGTGGTCATAAGATATAAAATCAGAAAAGAGGAAACCGCTCTTATTTCCCTTCAAAACACGCCTAGACGGTTTCTGGTCGTCGTCATTCGACGGTAGCCATGGTGAAGAAAAAAGTGAACAACAGCGGACACCAGCGAACACAACGCCGAAAAATGCGTCGATATCGTTATAATCCGCTGAGACACGTTTCCTAGAGATAAAAGACCATCACAACTTGCCCCTGCTCATCGTACTCCTTGTATCAATGACTTATAACAATACCATGTTGTGAGAGATTTACGGCTAATAATACCACTTTTTCTCTTTGCAACAGAGTCCCATTACTATTCAGAGAAACACGAGTCGACATCACTCTATTCTTTTCGAAATGGCTCGTCTTCCAGATTAAGAAGAACTGAGATTCTATGTACTCCCTTTCTGCTAATCCGGAAACGTCTCAACTTGGTGTTGTATTAGCATGCATCCCTAATCCCTTCTCGCGCATCTTCTTTCTGTTCACATTTTTACTCTTTACGTGTATTCCCCAAGCTCTGTGGATAAGACTTAATTGGAAGTATGACGGGAAAATCTTTCAGTTTCCTTTCTTTCTCGCTGCCCATCTGCCACATCGATCTATATAATTGACATCAACGGGATGTATGGCGCCCTTATTAGGCAGGTGTTTTGCTCTTTCGCTTTTCTTCTCCTTCTTCTCTTTCCATCCACGGCTCCCGCATCGATTTAGTCCCCCCCCCCCCCCCCCCCCCCCCCCC
>LR544328.1:818117-829411 GCA_900536305.3 Caenorhabditis sp. 40 LS-2015
CCCCCCCCCCCCGACAGCTCCTCTCCTTATATGCGCACCCTCGTTCTCTCCCTTCTTCTCTGCTCATTTTTAGCTCTTGTGTTTTCCCTTTTCATAGCTCTTCGTATCGATTCTCATATGACGCTCGACGCCGGCTCCTCGCCACGCATTTGCGAAATGAGTGGTGAGTGTTGGCAGGAGAAGTGAGCCGACACGAAGATGTGCACGAGCGGCCGTCGAGCATTCCCTCGAATCTCGGATGGATTGATGAAAGTGCTCGTTTTCTCTTCGTCCAAAAAAATTGTGAGCATGAGAGCCTGCGAGCAACTCTCTAATTTTTCCTTCTTCTCCACTCTCCCACGCTCGCTCATGAGATTTCCTTCTTTGAGTATACCTTTGAGATTTTTTGTTCACATAGGTATCAACATTCTAGACAATTTTTTTTGGAAGTATGATCCTTTATACATATCTTTAGACCAATTGACTTACACCAATTTGTATTTCCCTCGGTCCTTTGTCCTTTCTCAACCGATTCTTTTTTCCAAATTTTCCCATGTTTTATTCGCCAGTTTCTCGTTCTTCGCCGCTCCTCGTCACATCATCCATTGATATATGTCTTCTTCTCTTCTTATCATCTTATTTTTCTGAACCGCCTTCTCAACCCTTAACGGCAACTAAAAAAGTTCATTTCCTTTTCATTTCTGTTCCGCTCGAAGAACACAATTTCTCCGTTTCTCGATTGTCTTTCTCGGTATTATCAATTCCACCTGCAATTTCCTTCTGTTATCAGTTTTTGCGCGTTGAAAGCAACACAACGTTTTCGGGAGGGGTCGCGGCTGAGTTCTTTGCATGAAATACGCGACGCGCCCCGCGGAGAACGATGTTCCACGTCACCGAACGCTGCATTTGTCGTCGCTTGTCGCGCATTGTGTGCACGCATCGGGGGTGTGTTTGCGGACGCGCGTATCGACGTATAGAAAAGCCTCACATGGGATGTGTTTCAGAGCCGTTACCCCCATATATAGCAAAGATTTTAATTAAAACTGCCTTTTCACAAAGCTGAATCATGTGTTGCGCTCTCACTGAATCTCAATACCGCTTTTTTTACTTATTGTTTTTTTATTAATAAAAAATTTAAAATATTAAAGGGGAAATTTGCAGAAGCACACGGAGTTTACTGCTCACTTGCTTGTCTCTACTGCTACACTCGTGTGGTCCGACGTCGTCTAACCGATCAACAAGCGCTGGAATAAAAGTCTTCCAACCACTGCTCGCTCGCCCGCCAAGATGGCGAGCGAGAGTTCAAATCAGCCGACAACGTCTCCGGATCAAACTGTCACTAATACAACGACCACCAAGTTTGCTCCGGACGAGAACCCGGTGGAAATAGTGGTTACCGAGCCATCGATGAAAGTCAGAGACGTATTGCTGGACAGTATGGATCGGTGGAATCTTGGCCTTGGAAAGATTCTCAGCGTTAACATCAATAATGCTGGGAACGACTCGCCGACTTCTGTCGATTCCGGTTTCAATACGTCTAGTCCAGCGTCCAATAAAGGTAATTCGTATCGGATAATGAATAAATATGAAGAAGAACGGAACATATTTTGATTTGAATTTTCATTGAGTTGCATGGAAAAATACATCTGAATCAATCTAAGCCAATAATAAGAATTATTAACTCGAACAAAGTCCAATTATCTTTGAACGCTACCAAGCTCAAAACTTCGCCCAGCGTTTCTTTTCAAAGCCAATTTCATTCTTGTCTTGCCGACACAAGTTGTTTTATTATATGGCTTCTCCTATCAGAATGTAAAAACTTTGCTCGCACCCAAAATCGAACCTTTGACCTGCGCGTGGTAGACTGAACAAAACAAATTTCAGGGGATTCCTCTAGAGATTCTACGCAAACTGGTAACAATACACCAAGCACTTCTGGAATGAGTTCAACGTCGTCTTCTGATCATCCACCAATCGACGACACTACTTCTCTGATCAACGGGGATCAGCCACAGGAGGATGTTGATAAAGCAGAGTTGCCGAATTATATCGAGGATGATGCTGCCACCTTGGTCTCCGAAACCACTACTGTTGCTGAATTATCCATGGCTTTTGCTGAACTTGCACCACCAACAGTGAAAACTACTTCGCCCGAAGATAAACCAGCAGTGATCGAACCCGAGGCATCAAATCCTACTCTGTCGGATATCATTGAAAAGGTTGTTCGAGATAATAGATGGAGCGCTGTTCAAAGTGATGGAAACAGTGGGGAAATCCCGATTACTCCGATGTCACACAACACGGGAAATCCGGTACCGAAAGGAATCTTCAAGGAGCCAGCTTCAAGAGCGAAGAAGAGATCCGATATTCCAAGAGTTGGCAAAAAAGCTGAGAAGAATTCGGAACTACAGAAAATCATGAAGCAGTACGAACCGGAAATATCACTGTTGATTCGAAAGCAACAAGATGACAAGCTGATGATGGCTCTTGAACGACGAGAGAAGACGATAAGAAAAATGCGTTCGTCCAAAAAATCACTTCTGAGTGGAAAACCGCCAACACTTCCAAGTTGCCCCTTCACTTCATATCGCATCATCTATCTCCTTCTCAAGTATCACTACCCGTTGGAGATGATTGACGAAATAATCACCGAACGTTGGTTCGCAAGAGTAACTTTCTTGAAGAAGAACTCCACTTTCCGTGGACCAAATAATCCAAGAAGCAAAGTGTGGCCACCAGCTTACACTACTTCGAGAGCCGAACGGGATGCAAAAGAAAGAGCAGAGAGAAAAGAGAAGCTTCAAGCTGCCATCAAGGTCAATGCGGCGATATCGGAAGTAGTATCGACGGACACTCCAGAACCCGCAAAAATAGAAGCCCCATCAGACATGTCACGTTCTTCAATGGAAGGAAACGGTGAAGGACAGGTGGTGAAGATAGATGCAGGGATTGTAGAGCAAGTGGACACAGTCAAGACTTCCAAACCAAGTGAGTTCATGACAGAGGTACATGTTGAGAAAAACTGTTTTACAGAAAGAGGAAAACAAAAACGAAAACAAACCAGAGGTAGAAAGAAGGTTGTTTTGGTTTCCGAATCGGGAAGTGAGGGGAATACGATGTCTGAAGGCGAACAGGATAACGGGAGTGATGAGGATTTCGACATCAGAAAGGCAGTCAAGGAGATGACACCAACTCACCAAAAGAGTAAGCCGATTCGGAAATCAAGAGCTGCGCGCACAGTCTTCATCACAGAAGATTCTGACGAACAAGGTAAACAACACGGCTTCAGATTTGTTGGAAATTTGACTTTGTATCGTTTTCTTGATTTACAGTATCTCTCTAATTTTATTTTTTCAAGGGCCGTCAGAGCCACCAGTCCTACGTGCATCAAAAAGAGCTTCTGTCCCACTAGAGGAAGAAATTCCGAAGCAACGCAGGTCAACTCGTCTGAAGGATGTGAGTGAACCGAAACACCCTCAACGAATTCAAGGTTCTGAATTTACAGAATCCGATTTGCTTCAAAGATGTTTCGGACGCAGAATTCCGGCAAATGCTAAAAATCGCAGGGGAAACTGAAACAACAACAGTTGAGACGGAGGCAAAGACCATTGAGATTGAGGCGACCCCCATTGAGGCAGAGGCAAAGACCGTTGAGATGGAGGCAAAGATCGTTAAGGCGGAGGCCAAAACCGTCGAGACTAAGGCAAAAGTAGAGAATGAGGAAATCATTGAAGCCAAAGAGAGCGTCGACACTAAGGAAGTAGTTCAAGCTTTGGAAGAAATGCAAGCTTTGGATATTGCCGACACCAAGGAAGAGGAAGTTGAAAAGTCGTCTACTGTAGCAGTGGTGAGGGGAGGCAGAGGTCGTCCAAGACGAGCGGCAGAAGAAGCCCCAGTTTTGATTGGAAGAGTCATGTTCGACGAGACACCGAATCCTCTCGCCAATCAAAGAAAAAGATATGTCGAAGCTCCTGTCGGAGCAAGAAACGCCGGTGGCTTCAATAACTTCCGAACTGAATACTCCAGAAGAGTTTCTGACGTGAGTCAATATGATCAGTTTCAGATGAATCAATATGTCAAATTTCAGCAATCTATCGACTCTCTTCTCGCCAAAGTTTGGACGCCAACTGAAACTAAGCGTATCAATATTAAAAACCATTTTACATCGCCTAACATCCGACGAGCGTATTTCAACACCAGTTGCTACTGTTATGCTATAGCAACTCTACAAATGCTGTACAGGGCTCCGCAAGTCTACTCAATCATCTCCAGTCACCTGCACAAAGAAGTTAAGACAGAATCCGAGGAGGCACCAAAGAACTGTCTGATGTGCTCGCTAGCCAGTACTATTTCAGTGAGACCAGATATGGATTGCCCGGATTTTGAAGTGTTGTTTTCAAGTGAGTTAATTTTGAATTTGTAGTTCTGTGGATATTCAGTGACTTATGATAATAACCAGCAAATTTGCAGAAGTCTGGCCTAGCGCTACAGCATTCGAGATGCAATGTGTGATGGAAGCAATGCAAAAGTTCTTCCTCCGATTGGACACAGAGTACATGAGAGATCATCCTGCTTATTACAAGATGAGACCGGAGAAGTTCTCGCCGTTCCGAACGTTCTTCGAGATTGAATATATCATTCATCGTGAGAATTCTGATGATAATGAACGAAACTGACAAAAAATGTTTCAGACAAATGTACGGATTGTCAGCACACGGAGACACTGCGTGACAGATCCATCTATCTCACAGTGAATGCTGAGAAGCGTAACAGTGGTACCATGCAGGATCTGATCAGTAAAATGACAATCCCGGAGCACATGAATGGGTTGCACTGCCCTGCGTAAGCTACTTGTTAAATGTTTAGTCTATTATAGTTGTATATTTCAGATGTCGTCAACCAAGTGTCAAAGTTCATTACACTTTCACAAAGCTGCCAGAAGTCCTTCTCTACTTCATTCCGCGCGTCAAAGATGGAAAACTGCTGGAAACTTTTGTCCCGGCCCAGAAGCATCTCACCATGAAAGCTCGTACAAAAGCTCCGCAGACTTACACTCTATCCTCGTTCATCGTGCATATCGGAGATACAACGAAAGCTGGTCACTATGTGCTCTACGAGGTCAACGAGTCTGAAGACGGATACAACAGGTTCGATGACGAAAAGGTGGGTGAGAGGGGAAATTAATGGTTTGTTGGTGTTTCATTTATAAGAACTGTTAATGTAGAAACCACTAATTTAATTTTTTTCAGGTCATGATAAACGCGAGACTCGGGTGCAACTACCGCATGGTCATTGCGATGTATAGAAAGAACGAAGACGTCGCGAAGGATGTTCCAGTCGACATGATCTTCGATGGCCGCGGCAACATCATGTACGCCGACGAGAAGCATTGCCACCCAAAAAGACACTAATGTATACATGTTTACTGAATATTCATTTCATCCGTACAGACAAATAATTTTCATGGTACAATGCATAGTAGTATGATTTCACACCTTTCCTATCTTTTCGGTTATCCATGTTTCTTTTCCCGTTGTAGAAAATGATCGGTTTTTATGAGATCTCTTTCCCCCCTCATGTCCGGATTGAGCAACACTTTCCGAATCCCGATTTCTTGCTGTCATATCCTGTCTATCGCTTTTCAGACAATTCCTGTTTTAGTTCTCTTTTCTGTCCCTTTGCTTCATTTGTCTGCAGTTATTTTTTGGAATCAACAAATAATCAATCAACCCTGCATCAGGAGAATAATTGGTTGTAATACTTCAACTTGTAAATAAATATAGATTCAGAAAAAAATGGCAACTGGAATTTACTACACATAACATCATCATCATCGGCGTACTAGTAACACACATATTAATAATTTACAGATTTCAGAGAGAGAGAGAGAGAGTTCTCCTTTTACTTCCCCTGACGCATAAGTTCAGCCATCTTAGTGTCGATGGCGGCGAGGAAATCCTCAGTGATGAGATAAGCTCCCTTCTCGGTTCCCTTCTTGGTTCCGTGAATACAGATGGAGAGGTCCTTGGTCATCTTCCCTTCTTCGACACAGTCGATGCATGCTTTTTCGAGTGTGAGCGAGAAGCTGAAAACGAACAAATATGAAATGGAGGTGTTAGGACATTCTAGAAAAGTTATTGATATTCGAATAAAACATCTCAACAATTTCGTACTTTTTCAGTGCTTCGTTCTCATCGAGAACGCCTCGGTGATGAAGACCTCTAGTCCAGGCGAAGATGGAAGCAATTGGATTGGTGGATGTCGAATTTCCCTGAAACGCAGCCTAACTCGAAGTGAAAAAACGCTTGAGACTCACCTTCTGATGTTCACGGTAATGGCGAGTAACGGTTCCATGAGCTGCCTCAGCCTCCATAGTCTTTCCATCGGGGCACATAAGAACTGAAGACATGAGCCCCAAGGATCCGTAACCTGAAAAACACTGTTCTATAGGTATCTCTGTTTTTCACAAAACCTTGAGCCACAATATCACTTTGCACATCTCCATCGTAGTTCTTGCAGGCCCACACGAATCCTCCGGAGCTTTTCAATGCTTGTGCGACTTGGTCGTCAATCAAGCGATGCTCGTACCAGATTTTATTGTTTTTGTATTCGGCTTCGTATTTCCTGGAAATCGCAATTGATAGGTTAGCTTCGGCAGTTCTAGCTTCGAGGGTACAGATGCTGGTAGTGATGTAGACTCACTTCTCATAGATATCTTGGAAAATATCCTTGAATCGACCATCGTATTTTTTCAGAATAGTGTTCTTCGTGGAGAGATACAAGGGCCACTTCTTCATGAGCGCGTATTGGAAACAAGAATGAGCAAATCCTTTGATACTCTGAAAATCCAATATTCTGAAGGATCAGGTTCTTTTTAATTCTGGTACATCTACTATGTACTTACCTCATCGGTGTTATACATAGCCAGTCCAACTCCCCCAGAGTTTTTGAAATCGAAAACTTTGTGAATGTCCTTCGATCCGTCCGCATTATTCACAACCAACTCCAATGTCGACCCGCTTGGAATCACCAAATCCGTGCACTTGTACTGGTCTCCGAAAGCATGACGGCCGATTGTGATTGGCTGAGTCCATCCTGGCACCAAGCGTGGAATGTTTTCGCAGAGAATCGGCTCACGGAACACAGTTCCGCCGAGAATGTTTCTGATTGTTCCGTTGGGCGAGAGCCACATCTTTTTGAGTTTGAACTCTTTGACACGTGCTTCGTCTGGAGTGATGGTGGCGCATTTGATTCCGACACTGTGTTCGAGGATGGCATGGGCAGCGTCAACGGTCACCTGAAAGGAAATAGATGTTTCCTTTCTTCTTCGAATGATTATGGGCATACTTCAAAAAGACACGTACAGTGACATATACCGAAAAATAACCGGTTTTGTTTTCTGAACTTCTTTCTTCTACAGTGAAAAGAAAGAAACTGCATGAACGACACACGTCAAATTGGTTTTTACCTGATCATTAGTCTCGTCTCTGTATTCGAGTCCAAGGTCGTAATACTTGATTTCAAGATCCAGATATGGGAAGATCAACTGAAAAAAGTTAATATAGGATTCAAAGAAATCTCGTATTCCTTACTTTGTTCTTAATCTCCTTCCAGATTATTCTAGTCATCTCATCACCATCCAAGTCAACCACTGGATTCTCCACCTTAATCTTCTGTCGTTCCTGGGTGGCTGCTGTTGCCACATTGCGAGCCAGCAACACGTTTCGTGATCCAAGTCTGCTCAACATTTGGCTCTGCCTGTAAAAAATACAAAGTTAGATGAACTACATGTTGACGTGGACGTGGAATTATACGTGGGGAAGAATGAGAAAATGAGTGGCCGTTTGTACGCGCAAACGGTCAGTTTGATAAGAAGGACATGACATTCTCGTCTTATCTTGATAGATTGCCCAAATTGTTCTCATTGAACAACAGTAGATATACTTGAAGAGATGAAGAGGATTGGAGAGAAAAAAGAGAAGAGAGGTCATACATTGTATATATATTTTACAACAAGGGAAACGACGGACCACTATCCCCAAGGGTCATCGGGTGAACGGAAACCCCGTGTGGCCCTCTCTGAACACCACGGTCTGCAAACACATCATATATGACGCCACATTGCGGACGGGAGGGATAACGGGGAAAAAAACGTTGCATTGAATACATTTTCCAAAATATAAAACCGAACAAAGTCATGCCGAATGAACTTGGAGATTATTTTTCGGTTTTTCCCTGTTTATGAAGTTTCAACCAGTCTCTTTTGTTCTTGCGTTCCTTTTCAACGCTAATATTTCGATAGAACTGTGTTTTTTCAGGATGACCTCTGTAAAAAGAGGAACGTGGTTCTTCATCTTTATTCTCGGTGTACTTACAGCCATCACGTGTGAATTCACAAGTAAGTGCTCATTGAAAAGTTCTAGTTCAACTAAACATACGAGTTTTCAGCACCTCTCACATATCTTCACGTCATCAGTCACGTTGCAATTATAACCGCCGCTTATTGTGGTTTGGTGCATCCTCCGGACGAATTTTTGGATGGTTTCGGTCTCACCTTGTTCGATCTTTTCACGATTCTGTACAACTCGGGACACTACAGTTTCGTGGAATATGCGGCGAAGCGAGTCGCCTTCTTCCATGTATTCATGGCTTCATATCCAGCAGGTAAGTTTTTACATAAAATTGCTTGGAGCAACAGAAAGATCGCTTCAACGTTCGTTGAGTCACGGAGGACTGTTTCTGAAGAGTTCACTCTTGTCACATCACCAATTTAACCGTCCCAAAAACAATTGAAATGATCGATAGAGTGCATTAATGTATGTCGAAATCATGAAGTAGCCGACCCCGATGAGTTAAACGATCCAGAATTGCAGCTGCTCGTTCTAAACAGTCACATCAGTTGATAATCTTCTTTTTCCAGTTATTTCTCTCTACTTCGTTCATGGAAACCTCTTCATGATGGCAATGAACGCTCGTCGTTTCCCAGAACTGCTCGACCACCCGTATCTCTGGTTCATCACTTTTCTGGTTTCTGCTCTAGGTACAGGAACAGCATGTTCCCCGTTTCAATTCGTATGTTTCAGGACTGTTCATATACTGTAATCGGATTAAAGATTACAAGCAATGGCCAGTTTACCAGTACTACAACGACCATCCAGATGCATTGGAGGAGGCACAAGAAGTGATTGCCAGTCCGGACACTTTCAGAATCAAGTTGTCTCGTCAGTTTTTCCGAGAGGAGGCTATGATACAACGATAAAAATTTCAGAGCGGACGTTCCTTTTCATTACCAGAAGCTTCTTTGTCTATTCGTCCAACTGGAGATTCGTCGCAGTGAAGATGGGCGATGTGAGGCTCCAGGTGGATAATACTCGTATGCCAGTCGTATGTTTTCAATTTTTCTCATGGCGAACAATGCATGAACACCAATTTCAGATTATGAACAACCAAGACGAGGAGAGATTGAGGTCCATATTTGTGAAAGTCAGTTTCCGCCCGGCCTATTTATCATCGTTCACTATAACGTGAGATTCAAAATAAAAGAACATACTGATTCTACTTCTGAATATTGCAGGTTGCGTCAAGACTACTATCGACAAGTGAATGAAATTCTCGAGCACCCTATTTTCGTTCCACCTCACATCAATGTGCCATTGACAATTATGGAGGAACTGAAGGAGGTTTCTAGGTTTCAAAGTCTTCAACTTTTATTCTTCGGGTTTCAGGACTTCATCGAGCGAATCGGCCTCAACACTAGATACAGACATCGTGTCAAACGGAGCGAGAAAGATCCATGCTTTGCCTGTGGTGGCGAAAACAACATAGTGAAGATCGAGAAATCTTGTACGGGCCAAGAACACAGATTACTTTTCCACGAAGCCGGGCTGCGAATGACGCCGCCATGCGAGAGTTGCAGCTGTCGGCCATTATGGTAAGCTATCTGCCCAACCATGGTCTTGTTTAAAAATGAAAGTGCGCTGTCATCGATCTTGAGGTCAATTACCATACTGACCGATTAATTATTGGTGGAACAGGCCGACACCATTCTTCCTCGATGGGAGATGACAGCTGTGCGAGGTTCTTAGAATAACGCCACGCTTCTTCATGTATGCCATCTGCTGCCATAATCGTTGCCGAGAAAACTATACCGCGCGGTCATTTACGGTCAAACACCTAATTGTTGCTCTTGTTACAGGTGTAGTGGATGTATCGCGCAGATCTTCATCACCAGACAGAACATCGACAACATTCACAGATACGAGTATCATCGTGGTAGTGCTCAATGTCCGACTTGCAGGTAAGGGGAAAACTGAGAATCCGAGAGTTTTGAATCACAAAAAAAAATGAAACTAGAGCCATAATGCGGACGAGTTTCTCAGTACTCTTTTATGATACCATATCGCGTCTACATATGTATCTGCGAAGGGTAGGAAAAATTCTATTAGTATGAAAATCCGGATACGGACCAGTTCCAGAAAATTCAGCATTTTCAGAAGTTTCAATCTTATTATCCATTCGTCAAGCTTTTGATCATCTTCAATAACGAAATACTGCTGTTCCCCATTGCAAAAGTGCAAAAAAAAGATTGAAAACCATCTCGTGAAAACACTCCCTGCTGTGCCGCAGTGTGGAGAAGTGCTTCAGCAAGATACATTTTTGATATTTCCCTTCTTTTGGAATGCGGAACTGCAGAGTATCGTTATTGAGTATAGCAAATGGTTGGAGAATGGATAATAATGATTTCATAAGAATGTAGATCTTTTGATCCAATCAGAATGAATTCTCTCAATCCTACCATTTTTTTTGTTTTCAGAAGGAATTTCTGCATCCGCGACGTTCATTGTGTTGACTTCGATTATATTGAGGAAGGAGCAAATTGATATTTTGGGAATCGCGTTTTCCCCGTCATCCTTTTCCTCTTCTCCTCCATGATTGCTTTTCGATGTACACTCTCCCATCAATCCCCTCACGCCAACCATCCTTTCTCTCGTCTTGTACATATGTAGCTTTTACTGAATTGTACGCCCCCGCCCTTTTCCCCCCGTCCCACCCTGGATGCGTAATGCACATTCACCAAATGCGCATTTATCCGCTTCCACCCCCCACCAACCCCTCAATTTACGAACGCCACACTTTCCGCGCCGGGCAGATGGTATGCCGCATTCATTCGGGCTCGCAAGTGTTATGGGTCAAGCAGCTGTTTTTGAGCGTGTTTTATACCCGGAACGCCTTTCACCACCATCCTTCTGGTTCATCTGTCACTTTACATTCCTTCTTTCTTTTGCCTCCCCCCCCCCCCCCCCCCCCCCCCCCCC